>WNWK01016852.1:0-43856 GCA_009830355.1 Cherax destructor
TTATATTACTACACACACAGCTTTATATTACTGACACACTCAGCTTTATATTACTCACACAGCTTTATATTACTACACACACAGCTTTATATTACTGCACACAGCTTTATATTACTACACACACAGCTTTATATTACTACACACACAGCTTTATATTACTGCACACAGCTTTATATTACTACACACACAGCTTTATATTACTGCACACAGCTATATATTACTACACACACAGCTTTATATTACTGCACACAGCTTTATATTACTGCACACACAGCTTTGTATTACTGCACACAGCTTTATATTACTGCACCAACAGCTTTATATTACTGCACACTCAGCTTTATATTACTGCACACAGCTTTATATTACTGCACACAGCTTTATATTACTGCACACTCAGCTTTATATTACTGCACACAGCTTTATATTACTGCACACTCAGCTTTATATTACTGCACACTCAGCTTTATATTACTGCACACAGCTTTATATTACTGCACACTCAGCTTTATATTACTGCACACAGCTTTATATTACTACACACACAGCTTTATATTACTGCACCCACAGCTTTATATTACTGCACACTCACCTTTATATTACTGCACCCACAGCTTTATATTACTGCACACAGCTTTATATTACTGCACACAGCTTTATATTACTGCACACTCACCTTTATATTACTGCACCCACAGCTTTATATTACTGCACACAGCTTTATATTACTGCACACACAGCTTTACATTACTGCACACAGCTTTATATTACTGCACACAGCTTTATATTACTGCACACTCAGCTTTACATTACTGCACACAGCTTTACATTACTGCACACAGCTTTATATTACTGCACACAACTTTATATTACTGCACACTCAGCTTTATATTGCTGCACACAGCTTTACATTACTGCACACAGCTTTATATTGCTACACACAGCTTTATATTACTGCACACTCAGCTTTATATTGCTGCACACAGCTTTACATTACTGCACACAGCTTTATATTGCTACACACAGCTTTATATTACTACACACACAGCTTTATATTACTGCACACTAAGCTTTATATTACTGCACACTCAGCTTTATATTGCTGCACACAGCTTTACATTACTGCACACGTACCATTAGATTATTAGTTTTTTTTATAAAAAATCTCTTCTTCATTTCGCCTTCATTTATTTATGGGTTACATAAAATACTACGAATATTAATCTTCTTTCCAGAATAACTTAAGTTTCCATCACCGTTAAAAATGGCTTAATTTTTTTTGTCCTTAGTTGTTTACGATTCGTGTTGCCAAATTTGACGCCAGGGGGTGACGTTACTTCCCCCAACCCTTGTTTACTATCACTAAAGAGTATGCTTATCAAACGCAGGGTATGCGTATCAAACGCAGGGTATGCGTATCATGCGCAGGGTATGCGTATCAAACGCAGTGTATGCGTATCATACGCAGTGTATGCGTATCATACGCAGTGTATGCGTATCATACGCAGGGTATGCGTATCAAACGCAGTGTATGCGTATCATGCGCAGGGTATGCGTATCAAACGCAGGGTATGCGTATCAAACGCAGTGTATGCGTATCAAACGCAGGGTATGCGTATCAAACGCAGGGTATGCGTATCAAACGCAGTGTATGCGTATCATGCGCAGGGTATGCGTATCATGCGCAGGGTATGCGTATCAAACGCAGTGTATGCGTATCATGCGCAGGGTATGCGTATCATGCGCAGGGTATGCGTATCAAACGCAGGGTATGCGTATCATACGCAGGGTATGCGTATCAAACGCAGGGTATGCGTATCATACGCAGGGTATGCGTATCATACGCAGGGTATGCGTATCATACGCAGGGTATGCGTATCGTACGCAGGGTATGCGTATCATACGCAGGGTATGCGTATCATACCCTGCGTATGATACGATATATATATATATATATATATATATATATATATATATATATATATATATATATATAAAAAAAAACTAATATATTCCTCATTAAAACTTTTACAGTTTTATTGGATTTGCAATAAATATATTCAGCATTATTTCAACTTTGACATTATTTACTATTTTTGGTTAGAGTTTCTCTGATCCGGATATTTATTAATATTTATTTCATTCAGGAAATTCTATATATCTTGATCATAAACATCTGACAATTTTTTTTTCAGCTATTCTTAAGTTTGTTTTGGTATTGAAGGTTTTGAGTGTCAGGGGTTTGGACATCCAGCAGTTTTGTGTGATCATGTTATGAGTGGAGGTAAGTGACTGAGGTGTATAAATGGAAGACAGGAATAAATAAAGGGGATGTAAATAGCGTGCTAAAAATATCTAGCCTTGACAGGACTCGCAGCAATGGTTTTAAGTTGGAAAAATTCAGATTCAGGAAGGGTATAGGGAAGCACTGGTTTGGTAATAGAGTTGTCGATGAGTTATAGAGGCTAGAACGTTGTGTAGTTTTAAAAATAGGTTAGATAAATACATGAGTGGGTGCGGGTTGGACCTGACTAGCTTGTGCTACTAGGTCAGATGCCGTGCTCCTTCCTTAAGTGAATGTGACCTGACCTGACTAGGTTGGGGCATTGGCTTAAGCCGGTAGGAGCCTTGGACCTGCCTCGCATGGGCCAGTAGGCCTGCTGCAGTGTTCCTTCTTTCTTATGTTCTTATGAAGGGATACACGGAAACCAGTTATCCGGACTTGAGTCCTGGAGGTGGATAGCGCAGTGCCAGCACTCTGAAGGACGGGTGTGGGTGTTGCAGTTCTGAAGGTTATGTCAGCACTCTTCTGTCAAGATAGTGTTTGAATGATGGTGAAAGTGTTTTCATTTTCTTTGGATCATCCAATCTTGGTGGAAGACTGTCAGTGTGCTAATAATAATAATGTTATTGCTACTGTTGTTACAGCAATACAGTGTAGAATTATATACTTAAAAGAGATCAGATTTTGTAGTTACAACCTCCAGTAACACTGTATCCCAGTGTGCCATGCCATTCCCAGGCGAAGTGCCTAATATCTCTGTCTTCTCTCAGTGTGTTTCCTCCTTACTATGGAAATTAAATAAATAGAAAAGACGGTGGCGGTGGAGGAACGAGCAGTGAAAGCAACTCTCGATCTAGTCTCAAGCAGCGTTTGGCAAAACAGACAGGAGCAGCACTTGGGTAAACATACCCCAGCAGCACTCAATTGAACATGTTCAGACGGTGTTTGGGTAACCAGATTGCAGTGGCAATTGGTGAAACGTTTCCCAACAATTCTTGGGTAAACGGGTTGCAATCTTTGAGCATACAGGTTGCAGCAGTACTTGGGTAAACAGCCTGCAGTAACGCTTCTGTAAATACGTTGCAGATTTTTTGGGGTAAACTGGCTGCAACAGTTGTAGGATAAATAGCTTGCAACAGTTCTAGGATAAACAGACTGCAACAGTTCTAGAATAAATGCGTTGCGAAAATCTTCGGTATGCAGGTTGTGGTGGTTCTTATTGAACAGGTTGTGGCAGTTCTTAGGTAAACAGGATGTAAAAGTTTTTTTTTGTGAACAGGTTTAGTCAATTCTTAGGTAAACATTTCATTAGTTCGTAGCTTTATTACTAAGGTTCTTAATGAACTCTTCCTCTCGTTAACAATACTCTGTTCAACACAGTCGTTTGGTGGTTTTTCTCTGTGCATCTTGTTTACGTTATACAACATATGATTTGATCTATACACTCTATACTCTACACTCTCTAGTCTATATACTTTCCACTCTGTACTCTATACACTCTACCGCCAAACTCGTACGGTCAAATAACGCCTGGTGAGAGAGAGACGTTTAGGCTCGATCCAAAGAAGGGAAGGTTAAGCCCAGTTCCTCTCATCAAAATCCCTCACCTTCATCCATACATTTTCCTTGAACGTGACAGAAAATATTTGTCCTCGACGGACGCCACGATCACGCTGGAATCTCCATATATAAGACACATGAAAGCAAGTGAGGTATTTTCTTTATGCATTATTTAATATAATTTGTTTCACACTCCGGGTTTCAGATGTTCTCGGAAGGATAATGATGTTTCTTAATGACACATCATTGGTGGTGTGTGTGTTACCACTGTTATCAAAGGCTGGCTTTCTCTCTCCTTTTCTCTCCTCCTTCTCTCTCCTGTTTTTCTCTCATAAACACACACACACACACACTCAAATATATATTGTAAAAGATTATTAAAAAGAGCTGAAAAATATCGTAGTGTTATAGCCACCATTTCATAGTTGTCTTCAGTACACAGACTCGTAAGGCAATGAAAAATATTACTCAGGAATATGATTTACCTTTCAGTAGTATGGATCAGTATGTATGACTGTGTATACTGCTGCAGATGTGTCATTCAAGTGTGGTCTCGTTAATGATACATGCAGCGTTTCCGATGCAAAAAGGTGATACACGTAGGTTATGTATACCCTGAGGTATATGCGGTCTCTCAGTGAATAAACAACGATAGTTGTTTATGCTTATTTAACAACTAAACAACGATATTTGTTTATCCATAAATTTGATTAGAGTATCATTGACTGTGAACAAGCGTCTTACAGCTTTTATGATATTTTGAGTAGTCGATACGCCTTTAAAACATCCAAAGTCAGTACCCGACCAGCTGTTTCACTTGTGGCCATATGTTTACAGTCAAGGATCTCATTATACTTCGTGTCTCTTTTTTTTTTCCATCGTGTCGGTATTTTATACCATTTCTCTCATATCATGCTACATAAAGATCATCATTATTTATGTCTTGTAAGAAGCATGAGTTACTTGCCATCGTTTACCAGCAGATAACTGGTAACTAATGTGCTTGAGAGCAGCAGTTGTTTGTTCTCTTTTGTAAGTAAATGGTAGAGTCTAGTCATCTGAAGAGACGTGGGATTCTACGATGAAGTGAAGTAGGTTATTGAAGTAGACTTTCTTCAGTGGGTCAAGCGCTCCTTCTTGGCTCCGTCTGAGTTTCATGTAGATTTTGTCACATTGAGAACTACTCTGACCTTGAAGGTAGTCACTAAGGAGTAGTGCAGAACCAAAGACTCAAAGAGCTTGTAATTTTACCAGGAGTTTCTAGTGGCCTACTTGGTGGAAGGCACCAGCAATAAACAGAGCTACTATACAGGTCGTCTTGCAATCATCCAGCGACTGGTGCCACACAGTTCAGAGGTTTAACACAGCTGCAACGACTGTTTCTGAAGCCATGTTGATGGTCACAAAGAAGGTGCCCTGAGATTATTATCTTAAGAATTTTGCCAGAGACTGGCAGAAGTGACACTGATCTGTAATTGTTAATCACCACTCTGTTTCTCTTTTGGTGAACAGGGACCACATTTGCCACTTTTCTCAAAGAAGGCCATTTACATTGTGCTAAGCATAGTTGATGGACGCGAGTTATAAGCAATGTTAGGTGGTCTGTATAACTACTTAGCAATCTTGGACTCACTTTATCAGAGCTCACAGCCTTTTCTTGGTCCAGGGAATTAAGGAAACATACCTCATCTCGTCTTATTACCTCCTCTGACAACTCTGACCCAATTCTTGCTGCTAGCAAAGGAAACAGGTTGTTTGCTAGAAACAACCTGTTCAGCAAACAGGTCAGCATTTTCTTGATCGCTGGTAGACAGAGCCTCATCCTGTTGATTTAGAAGTGGAATTAGTTCATGGTGACTATCCTTCTCGATCTCTTCCTAAGAACCATCAGGTTTTGGAACAACTTTTCTTGATGTAAATTTTCTTTTTTGTGTCAGCCTCCCATCTAGAGATGGCACAGTTCTGGAATCCATTTGCCGAGAGACGGCTTGGTCCTCATGTACGAGGGCACCGTGACTGAATACGTATGTAAGTGATTGTCCTCGTGGCAGGTACGGGCAGGTAGAACACTTGTATAAGCACAAAAGCACTTGCCTACCTGCACTAGTTGTAGTTAAATGAGTGACGCGCATTAGTGTTCACCAGTTCTGAGATCCTGTTGGCTTCATCCCAGATTAAATCTCTAAAGAACCGGTGATCCTGACAGTTCATTTCCTTTTTGCTTCGGCAGCAATCTTCTTGATGTCCCCTCTTGTGGCAGTAATTGCACTTGAAATCTCGCAGGCATTTGTCAGTGGAATGCGTCCCCATTATCTCTCTCTCTCCCTCTCTTTTCTGTCTATCTCTCTTTCTCTACCTAGTCTCGGCAAGAAAAAAACGTATCAGAGTGTGCACTTTCCTACAATAACGCTTATGGACACTACAGTCAATACAGAAGAGATGAGTTCTGGGAGAGTGGCGGGCGTGGCAGGGAAGGCCGAGTGGCAGGCATGATGATACTCATAACTTACGAAGCATCGTGGTGAATATATACTGAAGCAACGTATCCTGGAGGAGGTGGTAGGAAGACTAAGAGCGTTATACTATGATTATTAAATTCTGGTGTGGGAGTGTGTTTGAAATTTACTAGAAGCATGGAAATACGTCAAAAGAAACAGAGTCGTGTGATAATGTCGGAAGTGCATGTAGATCTATATTTTTATGGCATGGAGTATGCGAGCTGTGACGTTATGGGGTTAATGAACCTCCAGCGAGGCAGTTGACCCGTAAATGTGCTTAGTTATTGCAAGAGATACGAGGACAACTGACGCAGGAAGGAGACATGTTCAGTTTGGTTAGCTGGGAAGTCTACAGATGATAGTGCCAAGAACAACCTGGAGAAACTAGAAAAAAAACTAAATAATTTTATAAGAGATGAAGTTACAAATTGGCACAAACGTGGGAATAGATTAATGCAAAAATATAATACAAGTCGGCCGTCTCCCACCGAGGCAGGGTGACCAGGAGCTGTGCAATGTTCCAGAAGCAACGACAGGAGATCACAACATTGATGAGTTCCTGCCTAGACTTAATGGTCTGGTACCTTGTATTAAGTTCACAGTATAGCATGAAATAGATAACACTCTACCCTTCCTAGACGTTTTAATCCATCGCATCGACAGAAGATTCAAATTTACAGTCTACAGGAAGACCACAAATGTGTCATCATACATTCATTATTATTCCAATCATGAATCTAGGGTTAAAAGGAGTGTTTTCCTTACAATGTTCCTAAGAGCTTTGCTTATCTGCAGTCCTGAGTATTTACGCGATGAAATCAACAAGATATTTAACATAGCCACAAAACTGAGATATCCCAGGGATTTCGTTGCTGTCAGCTAGGAACACTTTCTACAGGACTGACCCTAAGGAAATGCCTGACAAGATAAATGTATTGGTCTTGCCATACAATGACAATTTGGTCTGCCTGGGGGAGGCACTAAAGAAACTCAATATAAATCTGACTTTCAAAAACACTGGGACAGTGAAACAAGAGACTGATTAAAAACACACCACCTAATAATGTGGGTGGTGTCTACAAGGTCCCATGCACCCTTTGCCTACTCTCATACATTGGTCAGACAGGTAAACCTCTGGAAACCAGATTATCCCAACACCAGTACTCAGTCAGGACAGGCCAGGTGTTGAATGCGATCTTTAACCATGTCAGCTCTTGCAATCACCCACCGGTGTGGGCTGCCGCCTAGATAATTGTACCCAACAGTTCCATCATGGAAATAAACATAATAAGAGTCCCCCCTCCTGAAACAGGAATGCCGTAAATAACTCAAATTATGGGCTGTACAAACTCGATAGTTATTTAGTGGAGTCAATTGTGCACAGCCTTAAACAACAATGTTATACAAAAGGTCAGGATTGCTCCTTATGCCAGGGGGTTTCGTGATGTTTTGGTTATGTTCGACCAGAGTCTGCAAACTGAACATCATGGTACGCCCGTCGTGTACGTCGTGTACGTCGATGTAATATATAACACCTTGTTAAGTCTGTCGCGAACTTCGATATTTAATATGTTAGGTCTACCGTCGGTATAACTCACTCAGCTGCTGCTGCTGCATACAGGTATTGTAATGCGACAGGTGCTCTAGGTATATATATGCTGCTCGTGAGACTAGTACACCAAACGGGTAGGAGAATGAAAGTAGCTTAGAAGTTCCCACACCACCTTATGTCATCGGATGACGGTAAAACAGCTAGCCCTGCTGGCTGCGTCATTCTTGAAGGATTTGTTGGCCCTGTGACTTAAACCATCATGTGGTTCTCACTTACCATGAGGCGGGCCAGTGCAACATGGGTTCGAGTCCTTGGCTAGCGCAGTGTTGTTTTATATATATATATATATATATATATATATATATATATATATATATATATATATATATATATATATATATACTAAGTAGACTTTATTTAAAGACTAAATACATTGACAAAAATACAATAGGGAGTAGAACAACATAGATTACATCTCAGAGCTATATCTGGAATACTTCGTCCAGCTCCCCGGTGGTTTGCCGCGTGCCCAGAATGCTGCAGACATGAGAGTAGGGAACCAGACACAAAATGAGTTTGTCCACTACACGAGCCGTGTTTCCTGGTAACGCCGGGGACATTGTGGGTGTGGACATCTGGAGACTTGTTTCATTCTCCTCATTTTTCTATGTCCACCATCACTCAGCAGTACATTGTGTCCATTCTGACTATGTGTCTGTTTTGTAATTTGTTGATGGATTATAGCTATCATGCCCTGTATGTATAAAATAAGTTGAAACCCTAATATTTATACGAAATTGCTACTTTAAACTTTAACCTGAGCCTATACATTATTGTGTGTGTGTGTGTACTCACCTCTTTGTGGTTGCAGGGGTCGAGACTCAGCTTCTGGCCCCGCCTCTTCACTGATCGCTACTAGGTCCTCTCTCTCCCTGCTCCATGAGCTTTATCATACCTCGTCTTAAAGCTATGTATGGTTCCTGCCTCCACTACCTAACTTTCCAGACTATTGCACTTCCTGACTACTGTGACTGAAGAAATACTTCCTAACATCCCTTTGACTCATCTGAGTCTTCAACTTCCAATTGTGACCCCTTGTTTCTGTGTCCCGTCTCTGGAACATCCTGTCTCTGTCCACCTTATCTATTCCTCGCAATATGTTGTATATCGTTCTCATGTCTCGCCTAACCCTCCTGTCCTCCAGTGTCGTAAGGCCGATTTTCCTTAGCTCTGGAACTAGCCTTGTTGCAAACCTTTGCACTTTCTCTAATTTCTTGACGTGCTTGACCAGGTGTGGGTTCCAAACTGGTGCTGCATACTCCAGTATGGGCCTGACGTACACGGTGTATAGTGTCTTGAACGATTCCTTACTGAGGTATCGGAATGCTATTCTCAGGTTTGCCAGGCGCCCATATGCTGCAACAGTTATCTAGTTGATGTGTGCTTCCGGAGACGTGCTCGGTATTATACTCACCCCAAGATCTTTCTCATTGAGTGAGGTTTGCAGTCTTTGGCCACCTAGCCTATACTCTGTCTGCAGTCTTCTTTGCCCTTCCCCGATCTTCATGACTTTGCATTTGGCTGGGTTAAATTCGAGTAGCCAGTTGCTGGACCACGTATCCAGCCTGTCCAGGTCTCTTTGGAATCCTGCCTGATCCTCATCTGATTTAATTGTTCTCATTAACTTCACATCCTCTGCAAACATGGACACTTCTGAGTCTGTCCTTTCCGTCATGTCATTCACATATACCAAAAACAGCACTGATCCTAGGACTGACCCCTGTGGAACCCTGCTCGTCACAGGCGCCCATTGTGATATCTCATCTCGTACCATGACTGGTTGTTGCCTCCCTGTCAGGTATTCTCTGATCCGTTGCAGTGCCCTTCCTGTTATGCGTGCCTGATCCTCTAGCTTCTGCACTAATCTCTTGTGAGGAACTGTGTCGAAGGCCTTCTTGCAGTCCAAGAAAATGCAGTCAACCCACCCCTTTCTCTCGTGTCTTACTTCTGTTACCTTCTCATAAAACTCCAGGAGGTTTGTGACACAGGATTTGCCTTCCATGAATCCATGCTGGTTGTCATTTATAATCTTGTTCCGTTCCAGGTGCTCTACCACTCTCCTCCTGATAATCTTCTCCATGACTTTGCACACTATACACATCAGTGACACTGGTCTATAGTTTAGTGCCTCGTTTCTGTCTCCTTTCTTAAAAATGGGGACTACATTTGCTGTCTTCCATACCTCAGGTTGTTGCTCAGTTTCGAGGGATGTATAGAAGACTGTGGTTAGTGGCACACACAGCATCTCTGCTCCCTCTCTAAGGACCCACTGTTAGATGTTGTCCGGTCCCATCGCCTTTGAGGTATCAAGGTCACTTAGCAGCTTCTTCACCTCCTCCTCAGTTGTGTGTATGTCATCCAACACTTGTTGGTAATCTCGTGTTGAGCTCCTCACATAGCTCTTGATGGTTTCTTGTGAGTTCCCCACCTTCTTTTTTCAGCCTGATCACATGGTCTTTGACTGTTGTCTTCCTCCTAATGTGGCTATACAGCAGTTTCGGGTCAGACTTGACTTTCGATGTTATGTTGTTTTCGTACTGTCGCTGGGCCTCCCTCCTTATCTGTGCATACTCGTTTCTGGCTCTACGACTAATCTCCTTATTTTCCTGGGTCCTTTGTCTTCTGTACTTTTTCCATTCTCTAGTGCACTTAGTTTTTGCCTCCCTACACCTTCGGGTAAACCAAGGGCTCGTTTTGATCTTCCCATTATTTATGTTGCCCTTGGGAGCAAACCTTTCCTCTGCCTCCTTGCATTTTGTTGTTACGTATTCCATCATTTCGTGTATGTGTGTGTGTACTCACCTTTTTGTGGTTGCAGGGGTCTGGTCGCAGCTACTGGCAAGCCTCTTCGCTGGTCGCTACTAGGTCCACACTCTCTTCCTGCTTTAAAAGCCTTGTCGTACGTGTGTGAGAGAGAGAGAGAGAGAGAGAGAGAGAGAGAAGAGAGAAGAGAGAAAGAGAGAGAGAGAGAGAGAGAGATATGAGAGATAGAATATAGAGATATGAGAGAGATATAGAGATATAGAGATATAGAGATATAGAGATATAGAGATATAGAGATATAGAGATATAGAGAGATAGAGAGATAGAGAGATGAGAGAGAGAGAGAGAGAGAGAGATAGAGAGAGATAGAGAGAGATAGAGAGAGATAGAGGAGATGGGAGAGAGAGAGAGAGAGAGAGAGAAGAGATAGATAGATAGATAGATAGATAGATAGATAGATAGATAGATAGATAGATAGATAGATAGATAGATAGATAGATAGATAGATAGATATATATATATATATATATATATATATATATATATATATATATATATATATATATATAGATATATATATATATATATATATATATATAAATATGCATGCATGCTTGTATGTTTTTCCGCTCGCATGTGTATGAGAACAATCACCGAAGCATAAAAGGTGATAATATTCTCAAACAGGAATAAAGATAACTAAAATATTCAGAAGATTAAAACCTGACTTTGAAGTAAAGTTCTACGTGTAATTAAACTTGAGTCGAGAATAAAAAATGTTTTTATCTGCCACTTTGATGTCCTTTGAATATAACTTAATTTGTTTTATTGATTTTGTTATTCCTAAAGGTTTTCAGAACGTTTCTCATGGTGTATATTTTGCTATATCAACTACGTGTTCTTACGCTTACTTACTGAACAAATGTTATTATTGCTGTTTCTACATAAGTTAGCGACTGTTCTCTTCTTTCTGCTGATTCCTATCACCAGTTCTACTGCCACCACCACCACTTCTCTGCCACCACCGTACTCTCTGCCACCATTACACTCTCTGCCACCACAACACTCTCTGCCACCACAACACTCTCTGCCACCACAACACTCTCTGCTACCACCACACACACTGCCACCACCATACTCTCTGCCACCACCAACAATCTGCCACCACAACACACACTGCCACCACCACACTCTCTACCACCACCACACACACTGCCACCACCACACACACTGCCACCACCACACACACTGCCACCACCACACTCTCTGCCACCACCACACACACTGCCACCACCACACACACTGCCACCACCACACTCTCTGCCACCACCACACACTGCCACCACCACACACACTGCCACCACCACACACACTGCCACCACCACACTCTCTACCACCACCACACACACTGCCACCACCACACACACTGCCACCACCACACTCTCTGCCACCACCACTCTATGCCACCACCACTCTATGGCACCACCACTCTTTGCCACCACCATACTCTCTTCCACCACCACACACACTGCTACCACTACATAATGTGCCACCACCACACTCTGTGCCACCACCACACACACTGCCACCACTGCTACCACTACACTCTCTGCCACCACCACACTCTGTGCCACCACCACACTGTGCCACCACTGCACACACTGCCGCTACGACACTTTGCCACTTACCAACCGTGCTGTTGATACCAGCGCGCACTCTGTGAATGTCCAACATTCATCATGACACTCTTCACTTGTACCACATTCCGTCATCCCAACATTCTCAGCCACTTTATAACTGCTACTACTGTCTCCGCCATCCTAACTGCCGCCCTCTTACTCTGTGTTACCGACACACTTCCTGCCACCACCACTCTCTCTGCCGCTTCCAAACTGCTATGCTGTCACTAAATCACACTTTAAGACTTAACACACACACACACACACACACACACACACACACACACACACACACACACACACACACACACACACACACACACACACACACACACACACACACACACACACACACACACACACACACACACACACACACACACACACACACACACACACACACACACACACACACACACACACACACACACACACACACACACACACACACACACACACACACACACACACACACACACACACACACACACACACACACACACACACACACACACACACACACACACACACACACACACACACACAAAACACACACACACACACACACACACACACACACACACACACACACACACACACACACACACACACACACACACACACACACACACACACACACACACACACACACACACACACACACACACACACACACACACACACACACACCCCCCCCCCCCCGGTAATGGTAACTAACCGGTGGCCCAGTGGTAAAGCTCTTGCTTCACGCACGGAGGGGCCGGGTTCAATTCGGTGGGGCAGAAACATTTCAAGTGTTTCCTTACACACAATACATACAACAGGCCTAGTGTCTAATTGACATGTGCCTAGGACAAAATGGTAACTAACTAACACACACTCCGATACAGTGCACACACTGCCACAGTATCACCGCCCCAACAGCGCTCTCTGCAACAACAATATTCTGTCCCAACAATACTCTCTGCAACAATAACTACAATCTCTGCTTCAACAACACACTGCTACAACAATAACACTATCTACCACAAGAACTCTACCTGCCACAACACACACTGCCATAACAACACTGCCACAACACACACTGCCATAACAACACTGCCACAACACACACTGCCATAACAACACTGCCACAACACTGCCACCACATCACTTCCATAACACACTTCTGCAACAACTCACACTTCTACAACAACACACACTTCTGCAACAACACACACTTCTGCAACAACACACACTTCTGCAACAACACACACTTATGCAACAACACACACTTATGCAACAACACACACTTATGCAACAACACACACTTCTGCAACAACACACACTTCTGCAACAACACACTTCTGCAACAACACACACTGCCACAAGAACACTGCCACAACAACACTGTCATAACATATCCGAACACACGGATGATCAAATGCAAAGTATGTGGCCAGCCCTGGAGACACTATCTTGACCACTATGTGCTTGATTCTCCTCTTATTGAGCAATATAGAGATTGACAGTACAATAATATATGTGATATGTCAAGATATCCTATTAATGAAAATAAGATACAAGATATATTGAGCAAATTTCCAAAATTTGCTTGTAACGGATAAGTGAACTGTAGATATAATTCCAGATGTACTCCTGTAAACCCTTTTGGGGCCTAGTTCCTAGGCCTTTCGTGTATCAAATATACTCTTGCGCTACCGTCTACAGGATGGATATGGGATGCACAATAAACTAGCAACTTTGGTGGCAAAAATCTAAAAAAAATTAAAAAATCTGATCTGCCACAACAGTCTTACACTGTGGCCAACACCACTGGAATGCCCAAAATAAACACACACACTACAAACCTCACTCAAGGAAAAGGATCTTGGGGTGAGTATAACACCGGGCACATCTCCTGAGGCGCACATCAACCAAATAACTACTGCAGCATACGGGTGCATGGCAAACCTAAGAACAGCATTCCAACATCTCAGTAAGGAATTGTTCAGGACCCTGTACACCGTGTACGTCAGGCCCATATTGGAGTATGCAGCACCAGTTTGGAACCCACACCTAGCCAAGCACGTAAGGAAATTAGAGAAAGTTCAAAGGTTTGCAACAAGGCTAGTCCCGGAGCTAAGGGACATGTCCTACGACGAGAGGTTAAGGGAAATCGACCTGACGACACTCGAGGACAGGGGTGATGAGGAGGGATATGATAAGGACATATAAAATACTGAGAGGAATCGATAAGGTGGACAGAGATAAGATGTTCCAGAGATGGGACACAGCAACAAGGTGTCACAATTGGAAGTTGAAGACTCAGATGAATCACAAGGATGTTAGGAAGTATTTCTTCAGTCATAGCGCTGTCAGGAAGTGGAACAGTCTGGAAAGTGATGTAGTGTAGGGAGGATCCATACATAGCTTTAAGAAGAGATATGATAAAGCTTATAGAGCAGGAAGAGTGACCTAGTAGCGACAGTGAAGAGGCGGGGCCAGGAGCTGTGAATCGACCCCTGCAACCACAACTTGGTGAGTACACACACGTTGTGAACGAGAAGTTCAACCATCTCCACGCAACAATAACTACCACCACTTACACACTCAATAGCTCCTCGGTTAACTCTATAACAATCACCACACTTCGAAACTACTTTCCAACCAGCTCTACTGTCACTATCTCCCTCAAGTACTTCTCTACCACTACTTCCACTGCTGCCTTCTGACATTCACTCTTTCACTACCCTCTGCTGCCTTCAAAAAACACTCTGATGCTACCTATTCTTCTCAGTAATTTATTTTCACGACGATCTTTTGTCTAGCAGTTACTCTAGCGCTGTCCCCTAATCCCAGGCAACACAAGCTTGTCTCCAGAATGCTACCCTGACACTATCCCCTAATCTCAGGCAACACAAGCTTGTCTCCAGAATGCTACCCTGACACTATCCCCTAATCTCAGGCAACACAAGCTTGTCTCCAGAATGCTACCGTGACACTATCCCCTAATCTCAGGCAACACAAGCTTGTCTCCAGAATACTACCTTGACACTATCCCCTAATCTCAGGCAACACAAGCTTGTCTCCAGAATGCTACCGTGACACTATCCCCTAATCTCGGGCAACACAAGCTTGTCTCCTGAATGCTACCTTGACACTATCCTCTAATCTCAGACAACACAAGCTTGTCTCCTGAATGCTACCGTGACACTATCCCCTAATCTCAGGCAACACAAGCTTGTCTCCAGAATGCTACCGTGACACTATCCCCTAATCTCAGGCAACACAAGCTTGTCTCCAGAATGCTACCTTGACAATATCCCCTAATCTCAGACAACACAAGCTTGTCTCCAGAATGCTACCGTGACACTATCCCCTAATCTCGGGCAACACAAGCTTGTCTCCTGAATGCTACCTTGACACTATCCCCTAATCTCAGGCAACACAAGCTTGTCTCCAGAATGCTACCGTGACACTATTCCCTAATCTCAGGCAACACAATCTTGTCTCCAGAATGCTACCTTGACAATATCCCCTAATCTCAGACAACACAAGCTTGTCTCCAGAATGCTACCGTGACACTATCCCCTAATCTCAGGCAACACAAGCTTGTCTCCAGAATGCTACCGTGACACTATTCCCTAATCTCAGGCAACACAAGCTTGTCTCCTGAATGCTACCTTGACACTATCCCCTAATCTCAGACAACACAAGCTTGTCTCCAGAATGCTACCTTGACACTATCCCCTAATCTCAGGCAACACAAGCTTGTCTCCAGAATGCTACCGTGACACTATCCTCTAATCTCAGGCAACACAAGCTTGTCTCCAGAATGCTACCGTGACACTATCCCCTAATCTCAGGCAACACAAGCTTGTCTCCAAAAGCTACCGGAGCACTCTCCAGTAGTCTCAGGCAGCTTTTGTAAATTTTGGAGTCATTATAATGGAGTATATCAATCTACCACTACTTTTCCATTTCCTTTCTCCTCTCTTTGTTTCGTCCCTGCCCTCCTCTCGTATATATACTGGCTCCATTACCTTCGTGTGTTAGTGTACTAGTTAATGGTTTCTGTAGGACAGAAACGTCGTTATACGTTTCTTTGTGTGTATAGTCGTAGTCTCAAGCGTTGTATGAGCAAGATGCCTAACTGCCCTTCCTTCCCACCTACTTACCTTCTGAACATTGAAACCTGCACCTCTCTCCCCTCGCGTTTCTCTAATCCCCCTTAATTGCATACAAGCTTACCTCACATCATCTCAACTCTCACCCAATTCTCTGTCTACCTCTTTCTGATCCACTTTCTCCATCTCCCTCACCCACTTTTCTCTCATTCTCACTTGCTCCTCCATACAGTTCTCACTCTTTGGCTCCCTGGATATCTTACCTTCCTCTGCTTCTTCCTGTGTTTCTCTCCCTTTTGCACCTTCGCCACCACTTTGCACCAGACTCTCTAAATCCTTAACACCTCTTGGAACCCTCACTTACAAACCTCTAATAAACCTCCCACCCTCTTCCTGCCCTCAAACAATTTATCAATAGGGAGGCACTGGTGTTAAAATGTTTCAGACCTAAATGGCTTGGATGCCAATGCAGTGCGTTTGATAAACACAAAAATACGTACTGGAAATCTGAAAAAAAGTAACTCATTCATTGTATCTTAATATAAACTTCGTGAAAAATTTTAGTTGTCTTTTCTGGACTTTAAAAAATAATTTTTATTATGAACAGCAGCTCGTGAGTGGTACACAGCAGTGAAAAAAAATAGTTTGGCCTTAAATCTTGGATTACTAATTATCCTAGCGTTCTTGATGTGCTACTTAGTTATTTATGAATAAGAAACACGTGTTATCCTTGTACTAATTCATCATCTCGGTATTACATACCACTGACATACATCTTGTCAGACGCAGCCAACATCACGGAATCTTGGTACAGATAACGTTCTTTGTCTCCACAGATACCTCAAAGCACCACTCACCTTTTTTCCTTCATCAATTCTATGGTTAACCTCATCCTTCATAAACCCATCCGCTGACAAGTCAACTCCCAAATATCTGAAAACATTCACTTCATCCATACTCTCTCTCTCTCCAATGTGATATCCAATTTTTCGTTATCTAAATCGTCTGATACCCTCACCACCTTACTCTTATCTATATTCACTTTCAACTTTCTACCTTTACACACCCTCCCAAACTCGTCCACTAACCTTTGCAACTTTTCTTTAGAATCCCCCAAAAGCACAGAATCATCAGCAAAAAGTAGCTGTGTCAACTCCCATTTTGTACTTGATTCCCCATAATTTAATCCCACCCCTCTCCCCAACACCCTAGCATTTACTTTTTTACAAACTCCATCTATAAATATGTTAAACAACCATGGTGACAGTGGAAATAAATGGTATAAAATACCGACACAATGGAAAAATAAACACATAAGCAGTATAATGTGATCCTTTATTGACAACGTTTCGCCCACACAGTGGGATTTATCAATGGAGGAACACTGCAGAAGGTCTATTCATATACTTGTCCAATCTCTTCTTAAAGCTACTCAAGGTTCTAGACTCTATCACCCTACTCGGAAGACTCTCACATTCAGCATTCTCCACCTGACTCCATCCTATAAATACTCACGTACCTTTCACCCAGGTAGATCTGTTTGTGACTTGATAAAGCCCACTGTGTGGGCGAAACGTTGTCAATAAAGGATCACATTATACTGCTTATGTGTTTATTTTTCCAACCAAGGTGACATTACACATCCCTGTCTAAGACCTACTTTTACTGAGAAGTAATCTCCCTCTCTCCTACACATCCTAACCTGATCCTCACTATCCTCATAAAAACTCTTTACAGCATTTAGTAACTTACTACCTATTCCATACACCTACAACATCTGCCACATTGATCCCCTATCCACTCTATCATATGCCTTTTCTAAATCCATAAATGTAGTGAAAACTTCCCTAACTTTATCTAAATACTGTTCACATATATGCTTCAATGTAAATACTTGATCTACACATCCCCTACCTATTCTAAAGCCTCCTTGCTCATTTGCAATCTCTGTCTTACCTCTATTTCTTTCAATAATAACCCTACCATACATTTTACCTGGTATACTCAGTAAACTTATTCCCCTATAATTTTTACAATCTCTCTTTTCCCCTTTTGTACCAATCCCTAGGTATCTTCCCCGCTTTCATACATTTATTAAACAGAAATACCAACCACTCCAACACTATATCCCCATCTGCTTTTAACATTTCCGTCATGATCCAATGAGTTCCAGCTGCTTTACCCCCTTCCATTCTACGTAATGCCTCACGCACCTCCCCCACACTCACATCCTGCTGTTCTTCACTCCTAAACGATGTTATACCTCCCTGGTCGAGTGCATGAAATTACTGCCTCCTTTTCTTCATCAACATTTAAAAGTTCCTCAAAATATTCCCGCCATCTACCCAATACCTCCAGCTCCCCATCTAACTCCCCTACTCTGTTTTTAACTGACAAATTCATTCGTGCCCTAGTCTTTCTTAACTTGTTTATTTCATTCCAATTTTTTTTCTTATTCTCAGCAAAATTTCTTGACAGTGCCTCTCCCACTCTTTCATCTGCTCTCCTTTTGCATTGTCTCACTACTCTCTTCGCATTTCTTTTACTCTCCATATACTCTGCCCTTCTTATATCACTTCTGCTTTGTAAAAACCTCTCATAAGCTACATTTTTCTCTTTTATCGCACCCTTTACCTCATCATTCCACCAATCACTCCTCTTTCCTCCTGCACCCACCCTCCTATAGCCACAAACTTATGCCCCGCATTCTAATACTGCAATTTTAAAACTGTCCCATCCATCTTCAAATCCCATCCCCTCACTACCCATACTTGCACTAGCCCACCTTTCTGCCAATAGTTGCTTATATCTCACCCTAACTTCCTACTCCCTTAGTTTATAAACTTTCACCTCTCTCTTACTTGTTGCCATTTTCCTTTTGTCCCATCAGCCTCTATAAACATGTACATCCTGAAGCCTACCCATCAACCTTTTATCCACCAATACATAATCTAACAAACTACTTTAATTACCTGCTATATCATACCTTGTATATTTATTTATCCTCTTTTTCATAAAATGTGTATTACTTATTACCAAACCTCTTTCTACACATAGCTCAATTAAAGGCCCCCCCTTTTCATTTACCCCTGTCACCCCAAATTTACCTACTACTCCCTCTACAACATTTTTACCCACTTTACCATTGAGATCCCCAACCAAAAGCATACTCTCTCACTTGATTCAAAACTCCTCACACACTCACTCAACATTTCCCAAAATTTCTCTCTTCTCCAGGTGCATAAACACTTACTATAACCCACTTTTCTCATTTAACCCTTATTTTATCCACATAATCCTCGAATTTATACATTTATATTCCTTCTTTTCCTGCCATAATTTATTCTTCAACATTGTTGCTACTATTTCCTTAGATCTAACTATTAAAAACCGCTGACCTAATCCTTTTTATTTCTCCCCACTAAAATTATCCTACCCCCTTCAGCTTTGTCTCAAAGCCAGGACATCCAGCTTCTTTTCATTCATAACATCTACAATCATCTCTTTCTTATCATTCGCACAACATCCACGCACATTCAAACATCCCACTTTGACGGTTTTCTTCTTTTTCTTTTTAGTAAGTTATACAGGAAAAGGGGTTACTAGCCCATTGCTCCGGGCATTTTAATTGACTTTTACAACACGCATGTCTTACGGAGGAAAGATTCTTATTCCACTTCCCCATGGATATGAAAGGAAAAGCAATAAGAACAAGAACTATTAAGATAAAATCAAAGAAAACTCAGATGAGTGTATACATAAACGTGTACATGCATGTATAGTGTGACCTAAGTGTAAGTAGAAGTAGCAAGACGTACCTGAAATCTTGCATGTTTATGAGACAGAAAAAAAACACCAACAATCCTACCATCATGTAAAACAAACACAGGCTTTTGTTTTACACTCACTTGGCAGGACGGTAGTACCTCCCTGGGTGGTTGCTGTCTACCATACTACTACCTATATATATATATATATATATATATATATATATATACACACATACATACACACATACATACACACGTACATACAGAGAGAGAGATGGGAATAATTCACTACAGAAACTCTAAGCGTGATATTCGCTCTGAATACAGAGGTACAATACCGTGACTAGGTAATGTTCCAGGTCTCACCTGAACCTGGTCATTAGTGCCTTTCTCCCATGTGCCGGTTATTTATGTACCAAGGATTTTGCTAATTTACCGCTTATATAGAACTGATCTCGATCAACATGCTTTCTTGTGGTTAGCAAAGTTTTTTTTTTTAAATCTGAAAAGGCTGAGCACAAAATATAACAAATTATAAAAAAATGTATATTAAAAGGCTTTGGGGAAGCTTTCTGGTCCAACATTCTTTACTAGTCAAGTTCAGACCTTAAGACCCGTTGGAAAGTTATGGCCAGTTCTGCCCTTCACTTCCCTTAATGTAAGGATAAATAAAACAGGGGAAGATTGAGTAGGCGTCCCCCTTAAGGGAGGTTCCTGGACGCTGGTAAGGGGTTCTTGATCTAGGAAATTGGATCTGTGCTCCAGTTCCCTGAGTTGAGCCTATTGAGCCTAAATACTTTCCATCCCCAGCCCCCTCAGAGGAACTGTATAATCCGTACGGGTTTAGCGCTCCCCATAATAATTGAGTAGGCATCTGACTTTCCGGACAGTTTTTTTTTACTGGCTCCCAAATACGCTTTTAGAAAAACTTTAATTCTTTATTTGATTTACACTCTACAAACTATTTCTCTGCATGATGACTGTAATAAGAAAATGAGTTAGATCATTTTCTATAGGTCCCAAATAATTTGTTTGCTTGAGACATAAAATCTGTTTTGAAAGACGATAATAGAATACAGTGGTACCTCGGGATACGAATTTATTTCGTTCCAGAATGCTGTTCGAGCGCCGATACCGAACGAATTTGTTCCCATAAGGAATAATGTAAATTAGATTAATCCGTTTGACACCCCCAAAAATACACTTACAAAAGCACTTACATAAATATACTTACATAATTGTTCGAGTTTTGAGGTGTTCGTATCCCGAGGCACCACTGTATTAGTCTTTTACCACTTGCAAAGTGAAGATTTTTTTTTTCAACACATTGGTCGTCTCCCACCGAGGAATGCTGACCTAAAAAAAAGAAACACTTTCACCATCATTCACACATAATCACTGTCTTTGCAGAGGAGCCCAGATACGACAGTTTGATTGTCAATCCAGACAGCCAGTGTCTTAAACCCCTCCTTCAAAAGTGCAGGCATTGTACTTCCCACCTCCAGGACTCAAGTCCGGCTAACTGATTTTCTTGAATCCCTTCACAAAATATTACCCTCTGCATCAGTATTATATCCGTTAAATATTAATAAGGATACAGTTGGTAGTAAGATAATTTTATATCGCAGGAAGAACATAATAACAGTTTGGTGTAGCTGGAGGTAATTATGGCATCTCTCCACAAACGTAGTGGATCATGGGTAAATGCAAAGAAAAAACATTTATAAACACCTGCAAAGTATTGTACAATAATTCAAATTTTCCAAATTTTAGATTTGTAAAAAAAAAAAAATGTTTCAATGCTAAGTTGTTTGTCGTTACACATTTTTTTAAATGCTGATTAATTTTAATATTTTTTTTGTAGTTTACATAAAATATATAAACACACATTGCATGACCTTTCTTCATGGCACAATTACGAAATCTGGAGTCTGGTAACTTAAGTTTGTTCATCTTAAACTTCAAACGAAAAATGAATCGGTAAAAAATAAAAAAGGCCCGGAATGCCACATGTCTATTAAAGTTTTCCCATTCAAGTTTTTGTTATGGAGTTTAGAAAAAAACTGCTGTCAGCATGACTTTCCAGAGGTCCTTACATGCAGAGACTATTATACACGAGCTGGCCCTTCTCTCGCTAGTACACACCCTCTGTCTTCACTACAAGTTTAATAAAATATTTAATCATTATTGCAAAAGTAAAAGCAAGGAAGATTATTAATTTTATTTAATTTGCAAATTTAGCGATATGTATTTTTCATGTGTTGATATAACGAAATTTATTTCAATTATTGTTTATATTTTTAATATATATATATATATATATATATATATATATATATATATATATATATATATATATATATATATATATATATAAACGGCTAAAACAACACGGGTTCGATCCCCGGCTAGTCGCAGTGTTGTTATTTATTAAATACCACTTGTTCGTGGTTACAATAATATATATATATATATATATAATATATATATATATATATATATATATATAGTAAGCAGATTGCTTGGGACTACACCTGTGCTGCCACAATGGCAGACACCTACTTGATATACTCCGTAGCCGAAGGGGGTGGAGCTGCCAGCCACAGGGAGACCCAGAAGACTCGCAAATATGAAGGCCTTTCCCCTTGCTATAACTTCATCCCAATAGGGTCGGAGACCCTTGGAGCGTGGGGCACGTGTGCTCTAAAGTTTCTCAGAGCTGGGTGAAAAACTCATCATAAAAACCAAGGACCACAGGGCGACCAGCTTCCTCTTTCAGAGACTCAGTGTGGCGATCCAGAGGGAAAATGCCTGCAGCGTTCTGGGCACGCGGCCCACTGCCGGGGAGCTGGACGAAGTATTTGACATGTAGCTCTGAGTTGTTATCTATGTTGTTTTACTCCCTATTGTATTTTTGTCAATGTATTTTGTCTTGAAATAAAGTTTATACTAAAAGATGAGGTGGTAGGGGAAGTGGAATATTCAAATGGCTTCAGAAAGAAATCTAAATATTCTTCCTTGAAGCCTTTTTATCCACTTCTCCGAGGCTATGGGTCCCACAATTTACACCAGAGGTGGACCCCATATATATATATATATATATTATACAGTTTCGTGCCAGAGAGTGTCAAATACCTTGCAGTAAGTGCTAGATTGCCTTGCTGGCGTACACCGTGAAGTCGACAATGTCGTAGATATTGATGAGATGTTGAGTTGCACTTTGGTTCCAGAACCTAAACTGCTTCTCGGTGAAGGGATGATGGTATTCCATTTAGTAGTTCAACTTGGTGATTATTTTTACGAAGATCTTGCTCGTCACCTCCAAGAAGGAGATGGGTCTATAGTTATCAGTCTTGTGCTTTGTTGGGTTTGGTTATTAATATTATGTTTTACCGTTTTGAATACCTCTGTAAATAGCCCAAAATCAGGATAGCGTTGCAGGTATTCAGCGAAGGTTTCTAACAGCTGAGAGGGTGGGGAAGCATTTGACTTGTTTTGGAGTTAACACAAGACAATCCTAGGGCCTTTTTATGTTTATTTTCCTTATGACCAGTCTCGTCTCCTGAAGGGTGATGGGTCTTGTGAAGGAGTAGTTGTCTTCGAGGGTAGTCGTTTCAATTGCGGGTAGGGGGTTGGAAGTCACCAGGTTGTCATCTCTTTCCTGGTTGACCCAGTGTTGATGATCGTTGTTAAATCTTCCTTTGTTTCACTGGTCTTGGTGACTATATTGATAGTCATTTCCTTATCGTCCTCATTAGGGAAAGTGTATTCCAGGTATTGAATGGGTGTCGGCGAATCTTCAAATAATTGCCGCGTTTTACTCCATAATTATTCGGGATGTTTGAATTCATTTGACTGAAGCACAAATATTTATAAAGCTGTTTATGTGGAGAATCACTGGGAAAAACTATTACCTTTTTAAAAGTCCCATATGTTTTCACAGTGATAATGTTCTAATACCCCTCTAAGACGGGTACTCTATTCATTTTCCTGGTACGTAGCAGGTCCAGCGCTGTATTTATGACCTTTAAACAGGTCCAGAACTGTATCTATGACCTTTAAACAGGTCCAGTGCTGTAACTATCACCTTTGAAACTTGTGAAATGAAAATTTTAAGACACTGCTGTGACATGTTTGTATTAGCAGCCATCATATGTGACCCTACTGTCCCTTCCAACAGTCACAAAAGCCCCGTCCATTATATATATACGTCGTGCCGAATAGGTAAAATTGGTCGATTAGCAAGAACTCATTTAAAATTACGTCCTTTCTAAAATTTTCTCTTATACTTTTAAAGATATATTTTTTTCATTTATGTTAATGTAAAAATTTATAAATTTGTACCAAAAGAACCTTAGAAAATTTTCTTAACCTTATTACAACAAGCGCTATTTAATTTAGCCTAATGCAACTAAATATATTTTAGATAAGTTTACAATAATTTGTTTACGAATGTTAATTGTGTGTCGTTGATCAAGGCGGTGGATGAATGACAAGACTTCGGAGGCTTCTTACTTTATTTGCGAGATAGTGGATACACAGGCATTGTGTTTGTGCCCATGGCCCCGAGGGGCTATGCCCAGCGAGGGAGTGAGGGGAAGGCCTTGTTTACTGAGTGAAGTCCGCTGCCAGTGAGAGAGAGGCAGGCATCGGCTGACATGCCCACCAGCTTGCCCTCTGGGGGAAACTAGGCATGTAGGCTTACAGTCTACATTTTTGCTTGGCTGCCAGACAGCAAAGGCTGTCTACATTCGCTCGGCCATGCACCACCATGGTCTGTCTGTAAAAAAAAAAACTGTCTCTCTCTCTCACAGGAACAGGGCACAGAACACAACATAAAAATACACACACAACCCGCACATATAAAAGGAGAGGAGTGTGACTTTGTAAATGGTCCAAGTCGGACCGAAACGTCGTCGTAAGCTCCTCTCCTTTTATATGTGTGGGTTGTGTGTGTATTGTTCCAGTCACGGTATTGTGCCTTTTGTGTTATTTACAACATAAAAAAATATATATACATACATGTGGACATGGAAAAAAAAACTTCCTACAGAGAGGGAAGAAAAAAAGGTGGTGTGCTTCGTGGTCTAAGGCAGTGAGCATCGATGGGCATCACTGCTCGCCTTCCTGCGTCTGGACAGATACTGCAACATAGGAGACATCGCTGTGGCTGAGCTGTGACATATGGTACGGTCTCCTCTGGGACGGTGAAGCAGTCTTCATAGTCATTGCAGGGTTCACTCAACCTGGGGCACATCCTGCTGGTGCCCTCGAGTGAGGCGTCGTCAATAGTTGGCAACTGGGCAGGACTTCTTCAGGCAAGCGACTCAGGAGGTCATTTCTTTACTGGTACTTCGCTGTGGCTGGCACTGCCGGCAAATGTGAAGTGAGTCGTGGCAGAGACGACTCGGGCAAAACATCTGGAAGTCGTAACATCATACACCATACTGGAGTGAGCAGGCTAGCAGTCAGTGACATCATCTTTGTGCAGGAGCTCACTGAAGCTGTGACACGAGGCTGACACAGTGCCTACCGACAGGTCTAACTGCGGCTTGACGAGTGTTATTCTCTCGACAGTTGGAGTTACAGCAGAGGTTGGTCTAAGCGTCCTCAGACTGGTTCTCTACATATAACTGCACTCTGATGGTCTGGAGGTGAACTGGAAACAAGTCTCGATGGGAATCGTAGCGGGTACGATTCAGCAGGGCATTACGAGCAGCGAAAATAAAGAGCTTTCTGTACACGGGGCTCAGATGCTCGTCCTGAACTGACTAATGTCAGCTGTCAAGTGCGAGCGCGGTGGGTCACACCGGGTGAACAATAACACGAGGTGCTACACAGTGGTCTGGCTTAAAACATACTGTGGTCCACACACACAGCTGTGCTCAAGATCACACAGGACACAGAAAACTGCACATGCGGTTACAACATGGCTCGAACTAGCAAATGACGCTTTTCTGTGCAAAAATCGACACTAAGTCATTCACGAACATGTGAGAACACTGACTGAGAGGAATTAATATATGTCATATATCTTCTCTCAAACTTCTCAACAATACTAAAACAATTTGCTCACTGTGAAACTATAACACTCGATGTGACATCATGTGGTGATGTCAGGTGTGACGTCGTGAGGTGGTCATGGGATGACATTGCGAGGTGACGTCAGCAACATGGTGATGTCAGACGTTGCGAGGTGACGTTCTGGAGTGATGTGAGGGATGTCATGGGGTGACATCGCGACGTGACATCAGGCAACATCGTGGGTGATGTCGTGAAGTCGGGCAGCATTGTGGGTGATGTCAGGAGCATGGTGACGTCAGGGCAACGCGGTGACGTCGTGGGAGTGACGTCAGAGTGATGCGTGCAGCAGACCACAGCATGTGGCTACGGAGGTCTGGCTAGGTAACCCACCTGGCTTCGTCCACACCCCACGTGGCTTGCTCCACGTGGCTTCGAGTGACCTCAGGCACTGGGATACACAGCTCTGGCAAATTTACACTGAATTCACAGGAATACACAGCAGAGAGGGAGTGAGCAGTGGTGGAGAGAAGTGTGGTGGTGGTGGTGGGTGGCATGTGGGTGAGGAATTCCGGCCTGCTTCCTTCTCCCTACCCACACACGGAAGATTCTACCACACTGTATGCACAAATCACCACAAAACTCACCTCTGACTTGCTAAAATAGCTGTGCTGAGCTGAACAACAACAGCAGAACATACTGGTAACACTGAACACGTGACTTGAGAACAGCATGGGACGCTGTGGCATGGAGTCTCAGAGATGCCACTTATATTTCTTGGAGAAATTCGACAAATTGTGGCTTGGATCCTGATTGTACCTGTGTCTGGACGCTGAGACTTGCAGACACAACATCAGGATAACTCGTTGAGAGACAGATACTTCCTGTTTAGGGTGATGAAGTGAAGACAACTTCATTCCCCTTCCTTCAGTCTCTCCTGGCAAACATCTGCTGCGAGGCACCGCTGTCGCCATTGTTTACGAATGAATGAATTGAGTGTCGTTGATCAAGGTAGATGAATGATAAGGCTTCGGAGGCTTCTTACTTTATTTGCGAGATAGCGGATACACAGATGAGGATCAGGCAGGACTTCAAAGAGACCTGGACAGGCTGGACACCTGGTCCAGCAACTTGCTTCTCGAATTTAACCCCGCCAAATGCAAAGTCATGAAGATTGGGGAAGGGCAAAGAAGACCGCAGACAGAGTATAGGCTAGGTGGCCAAAGACTGCAAACCTTGCTCAAGGAGAAAGATCTTGGGGTGAGTATAACACCAAGCACATCTCCAGAAGCACACATCAACCAGATAACTGCTGCAGCATATGGGCGACGGGAAAGCCTGAGAACAGCGTTCCGATACCTTAGTAAGGAATCGTTCAAGACACTGTACACCGTGTACGTCAGGCCCATACTAGAGTATGCAGCACCAGTTTGAAACCCATACCTGGTCAAGCACGTCAAGAAATTAGAGAAAGTGCGAAGGTTTGCGACAGGGTTATTTCCAGAGCTAAGAGGAATGTCCTACAAAGAAAGATTAAGGGAAATCGGCCTTACAACACTGGAGGACAGGAGGGTTAAGGGAGACATGATAACGACATACAAAATACTGAGTGGAATAGACAAGGTGGATAGAGACAGGATGTTCCAGAGAGGGGACACAGAAACAAGGGGTCACAATTGGAAGTTGAAGACTCAGATGAGTCAAAGGGATGTTAGGAAGTATTTCTTCAGCCACAGAGTAGTAAGGAACTGGAATAGTCTAGCAAAATGATGTAGTGGAGGCAGGAACCATACATAGCTTTAAGACGAGGTCTGGTGGCTAGAGCTCTCGCTTCACACACACAGGGCCCGTTTTCGATTCCCGGCGGGTGGAAATATTTCGACGTGTTTCCTTACACCTGTTGTCATGTTTACCTAGCAGCAAATAGGTACCTGGGTGTTAGTCGACTGGTGTGGGTTGCATCCTGGGGGACAAGATTAAGGACCCCAATGGAAATAAGACAGACAGTCCTCGATGACGCACTGACTTTCTTGGGTTATCCTGGGTGGCTAACCCTCCGGGGTTAAAAATCCGAAGAAATCTTATCTTTATCTTATTTATGGAGCAGGGAGAGAGGGGACCTAGTAGCGATCAGTGAAGAGGCGGGGCCAGGAGCTGAGTCTCGACCCCTGCAACCACAATTAGGTGAGTACAGGCAGTGTGTTTGTGCCCATGGCCCCGAGGGGCCATGCCCAGCGAGGGAGAGAGGAGTAGGCCTTGTTTACTGAGTGCAGTCCACTGCCAGAGTGAGAGGGAGGCCGGCGTCGGCGTGCTGGCATGCCCACCGGCTTGCCCTCTGGGGGAAACTATGGGAACTAGGCATGTAGGCTTACAGTCTACATTTTTGCTCGGCTGGCAGATAGCATAGGCTGTCTACAAATTTAATAATAAACAGACAAAAAGAAATAAAAAAAATTTGTTAGGCTCAAAATGATTTTTGTGAAATTATTTCATACTCAAATTTTTGCTCTCCTTATTCGGCAAGAAGAGCATTGCTATTTAAGCCAAAATAGCAAGTTTTACCTATTCGGCACGGCATTTATATATATATATATATATATATATATATATATATATATATATATATATATATATATATATATATATAAAAAAGTAGCACTCTTGAGTTATGGTATCTGTAGCGTTGCACATAGTGTTAATGATACCTTCTATAACATTGGATCACCTAGTAAGCCTTCACATTCAGTAAGCTAGAGAAAGAGTTTGTACCAGACAGGTGGAAAGCAGCTTCACTAGTGGCATTAGTCTGTAAGAATCTCTAAGGCAATATCAAGACCAGATGAATCTATGACACAGAGATAATCCAGCTGTTGTGACAGTACCAGTGTGAAAAATAATTATGCAGCTATGAGCGAGGGTGACAGGTCCTAAAAGTAATTTTCCTTCCTGTAAGGTGTGAGTGCACATCACTCTAGTGACTTTCCTTTAAAAGCTCTCACTTGTGTGACGTGCACTCGTCTAAACACACTAACTCTTCACATTTTGCTACCGATATTTAGCCGAATAAATGTGTCATGTTTTGCAAATAAAATCAACGCCATCATAAACTGAAGAAGCTACAGCCTGTGCCAATAAGAAAACAGACTGTGAACTTATGCTAGAGAGGTCGAAATCAAAGCAGGAGAGAGAGAGAGAATATTGCTACATTCAATGTCTCTAACACTAAAGACGGAGCTACTAATCTGCAAACAGTGCCATTAAGTACAATAGAGTACCACTAACGCTAGAAACAGTGCCACTAACGCTAGAAACAGTGCCACTAACGCTAGAAACATTGCCAATAACGCTAGAAATAGTGCCACTAACGCTAGAGACAGTGCCACTAAAGCTAGAGACAGTACCACTAACGCTAGAGACAGTGCCACTAACGCTAGAAATAGTGCCACTAACGCTAGAAATAGTGCCACTAACGCTAGAGACAGTGCCACTAACGCTAGAGACAGTGCCACTAACGCTAGATACAGTGCCACTAACGCTAGAGACAGTGCCACTAACGCCTAACGAAGGGCAGATGCCACCTAACGCTAGAGACAGTGCCACTAACGCTAGAGACAGTGCCACTAACGCTAGAGACAGTGCCACTAACGCTAGAGACAGTGCCACTAACGCTAGAGACAGTGCCACTAACGCTAGAGACAGTGCCACTAACGCTAGAGACAGTGCCACTAACGCTAGAGACAGTGCCACTAACGCTAGAGACGGTGCCACTAACGCTAGAGACGGTGCCACTAACGCTAGAAACAGTGCCACTAACGCTAGAAACAGTGCCACTAACGCTAGAAACAGTGCCAATAACGCTAGAAATAGTGCCACTAACGCTAGAGACGTGCCACTAAGCTAGAGACAGGGACCACTAACGCTAGAAACAGTGCCACTAACGCTAGAAACAGTGCCACTAACGAAGCTAGAGAAATAGTGCCACTAACGCTAGAGACAGTGCCACTAAACGGCTACCCCTAAGTGAGACAGTGATACCTGAAATATTCAGTTCTTTCCAGAAGCTGGCTCAACGAAGATCACAGGAAGTGATGAAGACACGGAAGAAATGGTGAAAATTGGGACGTAGGCATAGAGAGTAGGGGGGTATGTATGGGGCGGGGAGGAGGGCCGAGAAAATAAAGCAAAATGGTTGATAGCGGCGACATTAGTCACCTGTGAAATTAAATCAGCTGGATATCATCCAGTCAGAGGTGATGCACTGCAGCGCATCACCTCACATCGTTACACCTGTGCCTTAATGGACACGGTAATGGGTGTGATAAGGGAATTTCCTCCATTGCTGCGCCAGGGCGGTAATGGTTGTGGAGAATGTGGTTAGACATGTGTGGTTGTGGTGGTGTTAACCAACTTCCCGGGTGAGACAGCCAAATATTTCTAAAAAATATTAATGTACGTACACACACAATTATAGAAACCTTACTTAACCTTACGTGATTTTTTAAGTTAAAATTTGCTATAAATATCATAGGTCAGTTTAAATTTATTTAATATTAAATAATATTAAATTTATAATGACTAATGATATTTATACGTAAGTTATATATATATATTATATATATATATATATATATATATATATATATATATATATATATATATATATATATATATATATATATATATATGGCAGAAGAACCACTGTGAAAAATAGTAAAATTCCAAGTGCTTTCATGATTCTCATACTATCACAGTTCCTTGATAATGTGAGGAATCACGAAAGCGCTTGGAACGGATAACATGGCGGAAGTGTGGAAGTGAAAGTATTGAGACTGTTGGCAGTAAAGATGTCGGCAGATGTGTTGGAAACACACGAGATGAACTCTACGTAAGACGCGGAAAAAGTGTTGGTGGTGTGTTGAGACTTCTGAGGTAAAAAGTAAGTTTAACAATAGAGGAAATAAGCGGAATAAACCAGAGCATAGTAGTACCAAGATTTTTAGAGGGTGCGAGGCATGGGCTACAAACACTGAAGCTCGGGGGAGACGGAAGCAAAACAGAGGTCACTGAAGCTCGGGGGAGACGGAAGCAAAACAAAGGTCACTGAAGCTCGGGGGAGACGGAAGCAAAACAAAGGTCACTGAAGCTCGGGGGAGACGGAAGCAAAACAAAGGTCACTGAAGCTCGGGGGAGACGGAAGCAAAACAAAGGTCACTGAAGCTCGGGGGAGACGGAAGCAAAACAAAGGTCACTGAAGCTCGGGGAAGACGGAAGCAAAACAGAGGTCATGTTTGAAAGCAATATACAGTGTTAATATTATAGAGAGGAATCAGAGAGTGGATATTAGAAGACGGCGTGGGGTTATCAGAAGTATAAGTCAAAGGGCTAAGAAGACATTGATGAAGTGGCCTGGACATAATATATAGAGCAAAAATATATGGTATGGTGATTCCGACAATATGTATTAAAAATGTTTTGAACTGTGTCTTTTTTTTCCAGAGAGAAAAGGATAATTCAGAGGTTATATAAATCTTTGTTTGAATGAAGGAAGGGTAGGCGCGTCCCAGGAAGGGCTGGAGGGAGGAGGTACAGCTTTTGAGTGCAAGGCTTCTATGAGTGCGTTAGATTGGAACGAGTGGAAACTAGCTTTTATGACTTGATGTGATGTGGGAGTACGAGGAAGGTAACATTTATGGAAGAATTCAGGGAAAACTGTTTAGCTGGACTTGAATCCTGGAGCTGGGAAGTACATTACGTGTACTCTGAAGGAGGTGAGTAGATGTTGCAGAAGCAGGTTCAGCTTCTTTTTTTTTTTTGGGGGTGGAAGGGGGGGTCATCCTACGTCTGTGGAATGAGACCAGCTATGCTGGCTGAAAAATCATCCTATAATATGCCCTGTAGCCGAGTGGTTATGGTATTATGTCTGGTATATACATTTCGTTTATTCTTTATATATCTTCAATAAAATCACAGTAAACAGGTGATATCACAATATGCAGAACGACCACTGTGTAAAAAATAGTGAAATTCCAAGCGATTTCGTGACTTCTCAAAATTATCAAGAAACTATCAAAACAAAACATCAACAGGAAGGCATATAAGGGTAAGACTACACCTCACAGTCACGTCACAACAACAAGACTACATCTCGATGATAAATTAGACACATATGCAACACTTGGGGATCTTTATTGAGGAAACGTTTCGCCACACAGTGACTTCATCAGTCCATACAAAGGAGTATGGTAAAGAACAGGAGGAGTTTGAGGTAATCAGTCCCTCAGCCTTGAGTCGATGTAGTCAGTCCATCAATCTTGAAAAGAATACAGCATATGTGTGAAGAAGTAGCTTATATACCATAGGCAGGAGAGGTGCAGCAGTCGTAGGTGGTGTCACATTTGACCAATGTGGAAGTAGGTCGTGCCCAAGGGTTAGGCAAGTGAAGAATTCCCTGTATTAAGATACCAAGATGTTGCTGTGTCAGACAGGATGTAGATGATGTAGAATACACCTCACAGTCGCGTGACAACACCCGACTCTGTGAAATACAACTGATACTCCACCCAAGCATTAAGATTTTTTTACTTGTCCAATGTATCAATAAATTCTTCCCAAATTGTATTAATTATAAATGAATCCAATTTATATAAACCAAAAGTAATAGTCATATTATTTTCAAAACTGCTTTTTATCAAACATGATTCTATTATATTCGTGTCGACCATGGACTTGCTTGATACAACTTTCTCAGCATTTTGAATATCAATTGAATGGTTAAAATCTCTCACGTGAATAAACAGAGCATTAGAATCTTGTCCAGTTCTAATGCTATATTTATGTTGTTTTAATCTTAGTTCAAGACTTACAAGTTTTATCCCATATTTGGAAATAAATGGTATAAAATACCGACACAATGGAAATATAAACACATAAGCAGTATAATGTGATCCTTTATTGACAACGTTTCGCCCACACAGTGGGCTTTATCAAGTCACAAACAGATCTACCTGGGTGAAAGGTACAAGAGTATATATAGGATGGAGTCAGGTGAGGAATGTTGGGTCAGGTGGAGAATGCTGGGTCAGGTGGAGAATGCTGGGTCAGGTGGAGAATGCTGGGTCAGGTGGAGAATGCTGGGTCAGGTGGAGAATGCTGGGTCAGGTGGAGAATGCTGGGTCAGGTGGGGAATGCTGCATGTGACGATCTTCCGAGTACGGTGAGAAAGTCTAGAACCTTAGCTTTAAAAAGAGATTGTGCAAGTATATGAGTAGACCATTTGCAGTGTTCCTCCATTCTTATGTTCTTATGTGGGAAAGCGATAAAGTGGTTTCTTGGCAAGGGGTTCAGCTATGTTGTAGAAGCCGTTGTTCTGGTTGAAGTTGTTGGATATACAGATAAGTGATGATTCCACGATTCTTCGGTATTGAGTGTTGTCTTCTCTGGCGATGAGTCTTGCGTTTCTGTAGGTGATTAAATGGTTGTGTGAATTTCGGTGTTGAACACAGGCATTCCTTGGGTCGTCAGATCTGCCTGCGTACTGGTGTTCTGAAATACGTGTTTAGGAGGTCTCTGGATGTTTCGCCCAGGTATAATTTGCTGCAGTCATTACAAGGGATTGTGTAGTAACCACCAGGTTTAAGATACAGGAAAGCTAGTACCTTCTGAGTAGAGATTGTGAGTACTGTTTGGGGGATCTGAAGGGACCAGTAAAATCCCACAGCATAAACCCGAATCGGAATTATATAATCACAGTTATATAAGACTGGAACAGACTATCGACATAGATTTTAATAATAAATAATAATATTTATTTCATACAAGTACATGTATAACGTATACAGGCCTAGCTGACATCAGTGATATACTACTATATAGAAAGCTCTTGGTTACGCAGAGTATTTCGGGTAAATTAGGTCAGTTTTGTCCCCAGGATGCTACCCATACCAATCGGTTAACATCCAGGTGCCTATTTTACTGCTAGGTGAACATGGACAGCAGGTATCTTAACGAAACACGTCCTGATGTTTCTACCCGTACCGGGGATCGAACCACGGACCTTAACGAGTGAGCTGAGTGCGATAGCAAACGAGCTGACTGTCAGCTGAACAAGTACTTCGCTAATTTGGGATTCAACTAGAGGCAGTTCAAGAAGCCGTTTAGATACACTGATGTGGTTAGTCGATGCAGTAGAACTTTGGCAAGGATAACCCACAATCAGCAGTGATAAAGGTTATGGTAGTTATGGTAGTGGATGTAGCAACTCATGTCCAAACTCCTCCAGTCTTTCACATTAAAAGTAAATGGGTAATTTGAATGCGATATGGTGAGTGTATTTTACAAATTTTATAGGATAGTAGAGCAGTGGTAGAGAGCCTTTTGTTGCACTATCTTTGCCTTACTTTCTTGGAAAATATAGTGGTAGTAAGACCGTCTTTAGTCCTAAGATTCTCTGTTATCTGCCATTGCAGAGTACGCTAGTCTCTCTCTCTCTCTCTCTTCTCTCTTCTCTCTCTCTCTCTCTCTCTCTCTCTCTCTCTCTCTCTCTTTCTCCATTCTTCGTTCCTTCTTTTTCATGTTGCATGTACAAGACATGTACGAAAGTCTAGAGGACTTTTTCATCATTATTTTTCTTCTGCATTGGAAATGCCTCCCGGCAGGTGTGGTCATAATGTGACCGGCACACAGCACTTTACTGCAATGTTTAACTCTCTTGTAGCGCTGCGAGGCCAGACAAGTGCCTCCTGCACCGTCTTAGATGTAAAAGTCTCTCTTGTGAACGACACACTTCCGCGATGTTGTCAATAAAGACAGAGAGGCAGACAGACAGAGACAGGGAGAAGGACAGAGAATGGGAGAGGGGTGTCTCGACCCTTGCTATGTTATGGGAGAAAAAGTAATGGAAGCTGTGAGTCTGGGAGGAAGGCGTGGGAAGAGAGAGGCTGGTGCACACAGTCTTTGTGGTAGGGTGGCACTAAAGCCTCGCCCACGTCTCTATGAATATATACTCGCTCGTGCTTTAGGCGTACATAAATACATACATGTATACAGACGTGTGCAACGATCCGTGTTTAAGGGTCGCATTAATTGTCATTTGCCCCGATAGCTTTTTTTTTTGTTTTGTTTACGACCTTTTAAAAGGCTGAAGCAAAATAAATATGGGCGTCAAAAATTACTGTAGATCCCTATAAGTTGAGTGTAATGAAGTCAGCAGCGTGATAAATGGATGAAGAAGTTTTAATAATGATAAATGCCATATAATGGAAGTTAGAGAAAGTAATTCCATGCTACATGAATTAGTATCCCCGAAGGGATACCTTTAAGAAGTTGCCAGAATATTTTTTTTCTTCCTGCAGCTTTTCGACGCAATTTTGGTCATAACTCGACAACGCCTCATCCATTCTGCTTCAAATTTCCAACACTTGCGTTGAAAACTTGAAGCCAAATTGGACGGAAGCCGAATTCTGGAACAATTGGAATGTTGAAGAATTAGACACGTGCAAAATCTGGTTATATTTAGTTGTAGACGTTTCGCCCTCCAGTGGCTTTATCAATATAAGGACATAATGTGAAGACTATAGAACTATATACAAAAGATGAGGTAAACATTTCCTCAACCTTGGAGTTGGGTGAAGAACACCGTGTTCTTGAAGACTACGGTGTTCTTCACCAACTCCAAGTCTTTTATATATAGTTCTACAGTCTTCACATTATGTCCGCATAATGTATTGATAAAGCCACTGGATGGAGAAGCGTCTGCAATAAAGATACCCAGATGTTGCACATGTGTCTAAAGTGTTCATCTTGTCTGTGCTGTACATCATTCATGAACAATTGGTATGTTCACGAGCCCTCTTAAACCCATTTCCAGCATCCTGGAATGGCTCGGATAACTTCCAAAATTTTCAGTGGCGGAGCTTCAAACGCCCTAAAAAAAAAAAGGCACAAAAAATACGACGATGGCGGAGAGCGAAATTCAGTTCCGTAGTTGCAATTTTGTCGATTTTATGTGGAAAATAGTGTGAAAATTTTTGTTCCCGATAAATTGCGTTAAATAAATTTGTTTATCATTTCTGAACGGCTTCAGTATTTAATGGATGACGCATCCTAGGACCAAGATACGTAGTACCCATTAAGGTTTGTTTACGTGCAGGTGAAAATGTTGATGGGGTAAAGCAGTAAAAAAACAAAAAATCATTGGAATGCCTGCCTTAACTCGAGAATGAGTCATCTGACAGGCTTCAAATTTCCACCACTGGTGTCGTCTTCAGAAGACAAGTCTCGCACTGCCAATGGGTGACATAAATCCCAATTTTGTCATTTTTGTTTTAAATAGTGATATTCTTTTTTTTATTCAATAACTAAAGAATGCTTTTACTGATTGGCGTCAAACTATTAGTGACGATGCATTCTATTATAAGCATGATAGGTCACAAGTTCAATTCAAATATGTTCAAATTTGAAATTTTACTGAAATAGTTAATAAAAACTTGGAATCGTTGAAGTCAGATCAATTACTAAAGAATGCCTTTTCTAATCGGCATCAAACTTTTACCATAGGTGAATGTTATTTTGTTTAGCTGGGGAAAACACTTGGGCAGCGAAAGCGAATATCAAAATGTCATTGACGGTGAAAGTGAAGTGAAATATACGTGAGGTTAAATACAACGTCAGTGACAGGCGACTCTCAGGGAAGACAGCCAGCTGGTATAAAATGAAGGCTCTGTAACACACACAAACACGACCTTAGCACAAAGAACACTATCACACAGACTACACTGATGGCTCCCTTCAAACTTCCCGGTGGCCTTGTGGCTAAAGCTCTCCCTTCACACACGGAGGGCCCGGGTTCGATTCCCGGCGGGGTGGAAACATTTCGACGTGTTTTCTTACACCTGTTGTCTTGTTCACCTAGCAGCAAATAGGTACCTGGGTGTTAGTCGACTGGTGTGGGTCGCATCCTGGGGGACAAGATTGAGGACCCCAATGGAAATAAGACAGACAGTCCTCGATGACGCACTGACTTTCTTGGGTTATCCTGGGTGGCTAACCCTTCGGGGTTAAAAATCCGAAGAAAATTTTTATCTCATCCCTTAACCCTGACAGTGGGAGGGCTGGAAGTATTGTTATTGTAAACCAGACTGATGTTACTATAATACAGAAGTGTATTAAATTATTAATAAGTTGTTTGACATACTTGTTGCTATTAAGCTTGTGTAAACTACGACCTCTAACAGGGTAATTGTAACTGTCTTTCCTCATTACTTCTCTAAATAGCCTGAGACCTGTGTATGAAGCTAGGCACAGATATACACAAACTATTAAGAGGGATTACAGTTAAGCTTTTGTGGATTCCCTCTCAGATAAGCCTCCAGGAGCATGACTAGTTGGTGAATTAGCTAAACAAGCATTCAAGAAAATGTTGAGTATAATTTTGATTTTTTTAAGACAAATTTATGAAACATTGTCAGAAAGGAACTAGCAAACAATCTTGAAGTAGAACAGTACAGCTAGGAACTAGCAGATCCCATTGTCTATCATGATGAAATGTGTCAAGTTAAACAAATCTACGTAGAAAGTAACAAGGTCAACAGATTGCAAGATGGTGTTACTGCTAGGCTATAAGTGTCTCTGTTGTTACTATTAGATTAAGGCTAGATTATAAGTCTCTGGTAGTACTGTTGTTACTGCTGGACTAAGGCTAAGCTATAAATATCTCTGGCAGTACTGTTGTTACTGCTAGACTAAGGCTAGGCTATAAGTATCTCTGGTAGTACTGTTGTTACTGCTAGACTAAGGCTAGGCTATAAGTATCTCTGGTAGTACTGTTGTTACTGCTAGACTAAGGCTAGGCTATAAGTATCTCTGGCAGTACTGTTGTTACTGCTAGACTAAGGCTAGGCTATAAATATCTCTGGCAGTACTGTTGTTACTGCTGGACTAAGGCTAGGCTATAAATATCTCTGGCAGTACTGTTGTTACTGCTGGACTAAGGCTAGGCTATAAGCATCTCTGGCAGTACTGTTGTTACTGCTAGACTAAGGCTAGGCTATAAGTATCTCTGGTAGTACTGTGGCAGTATATGGAGTTGTCAGTGATATAAAATGCAGTGTATGTGAGCAGAGACAGTCATACACAAAAACATTATATCTTCGTATCCAAACATCCACCCTGACATCTCAATGCAAACTTTACAGGATAAGGCAAAACACCTCATTGTTAATGACAGTATATCTGAAATCTTAAGGGTTGTATGAACTTTGCATCGACTATATGAATGAACTGCTTTTATAGAGATTACAACCCAGTTATGACCAATGTTATTTTTTTAGTGGTAAAAAGATTTTTTTTCCGATACTTTATTCTATACTGAATTGTGTGCAGCTATTAAGTAATTTTAAAATATGAAATGGCCACTATTTCTTTCTAGTGATGTAACAATGGTCAGTGGGATGAGGTGTAGGTGTACAATAAACTAGCCGCTCAGGCCACATAACTCTAACTGACTTTGGTCACCTAACTACCTAGGTGGTACTTGAGACCACTACATGAAACCAGCTTTTATTTTTTTTTAGGTGGCGAACTTTAACTTGGAGAAAGTTAGTGTAATTTTGGTATAAGCCGGTGCTGTTTTGGTAAATGTTTCAAAAACCCTCCCTGGTTTAGGTTTCTATATGATGATAAACGCACCCACTTACATCTGTTTACAACCCCTAAGCCTTCAAACTGACATGTTTGTTCTCCATAATACCTCAGAGTACACAGTCTGTTCTGTACTATGATCCTTAATATTCATATGTTACTGAGCACAAATCCTTTAATCAAGCCTCTTACTAATAATGCCACGAGGCCTAATAATTTCCGGTTTATTATATGTGCTTGATCCCTTAAATGGAACCCAACATTGCATGGGCTTCAAGCCTTCACGGCGAGGATTTATTTAACCAGTCTTCATTGGGTATCCCGACAGGTTAAAAATACAGATGGGGGTTTCTTTTCACTCAGATTTTTCGATTATAATTTTTCATCCGTCTTCAGATTTTCAACTCTGGTAAATTACAATATATCGAAACGAAGTTCCAAGCAACTATTGGAAAAGGCACATGCCTTTTGTAAGTTTCATAAAGCCATTCCTGTTTTTGTCCTTGAAAAGCCTTTTCCGTCTGACAATGTTTACCATTGGCGTGTCTTACTTAAAAGGTTTAAATTACAATTGGAGTATATACGTGTCAATTTGCTAATTTTAGTTTTAAAATGGCGTATGCCTCATCAGAATGGCCTAAATTATTAACTGTTAATCAATCCACTTTTTAAAAGGAATGATAACATGCAAGTTTTGGCTGAAAAGGTACAAATTTGACAATTTAGTATTATTGTTAAAAAATACTTGGAATTGTTGGGATTCGTGCAGTAACTGCAGAATATCTCTTCAGATCGACTTCAAACTCTTAGCAACTGTGAGTTTCGCCAAAGATAGGGGTGTGTATGTTTCAATTCGCCAGTTTTATTAAACAAATTGCCTTTTTCTGTAGTAGCTGGAAAATGTAATTTCTAATAGGCTTCTTAGCGCTCAACGCTGATGTATCTTATTAAACAAATAACTCTCATGTAGGAGTGAGAAGCTTATGACGACGTTTCGGTCTGACTTGTACCATTTACAAGTCACACTGCCCCAATGTGACTTTGTAAATGGTCCAAGTCGGACAGAAACGTCGTCCAAGCTCCTCTTATGTGCGGGTTATTTGTGTATTGTTCCAGTCACGGTATTGTGCCTTTTTGTTCTTTAAGTATCTTATTAATTTGTTTTTATTGATCTTGGGTTATGTTGGTGCCAATTTCCCAGTTTTATTAAGCATTGGGAAACTTTAGATCATGGTTTTCATACGATACCTCCTTGAAACGACTTCAAAAACCTTCAACGCTTTTGAATCTTACATAGCGGAGGCTATGCATTGTTATTATTTTGTGTTGGTTTAAATTTACATAAATTTGCTTCAACTTCTCGGCTGTCTTCTTACCCAAGTGTAGATAATTTTAAATAGAATATAACTTTGAAAGGACCCTGGATCCGATCAACTTCATTTTCAATACATTATGCACAGGAAAATGAAGTATATCAGATTAGAGAAGTCACTAATGGAACAGCTGTTAGCAGAAGAATTGTTCAAGATTTTCCTTGTACCAAGATACCGTCGTGTTACAGTGTGAACAATTATCATATTATAAGTGGTATGCAGTACCGGCAACTAAGAACACTAAGAATCTTGACGAAGCTTTTTGTCAGCACTGTAGGCGCCACCAGTCGAATACAGAGATGCATCACACTCCTGGAGACACCTGAGTTGGTGGAGGACGATGTAGATGAAGTGTAGAGGTAGGCTGATGTAACCAATCCATCACTTAGCTTAACGCAGAAGCAGTTGGCCAGAGAATTATATAATAATATCTTTATTTCTACAAGTACATGTACAAGGTATACAGACCATAGCTGACATCAATGACACTTCTATATAGAAAACGCGTGCAGAACATTTCAGGCAAATTAGGTCAGTTTTGTCCCAGGATGCGACCCACACCAGTCCACTAACACCCAGGTACTACATTTTATACTGATGGGTGAACATGGACGGACAGTAGGTGTCTTATGGAAACACGTCCCTAATATTTTCCAGCCGTACCTGAGATTCGAACTCCGGACCTCAGCATGTGAGCTGAGTGCGCTAGCGATCGAGATATGGAACATATACAGGAAGGTGAGGTGTAGCAACTTATCAAATTGGTATACAACATCATTGACAATGGTATACAATACCATATATGATACTCATCTGACACTGCAACACGACGATATCTTGGCACGAGGGATGTCCTCCCTATGTGTTTAGCATGACCTGCTTCCACTAGTGGGCCAGTTGACTGTGACCTCTTCTCCAAGTTGCTACACCTCACCTTCCTGTATATAATCCACTGGCCAACTGCTTTTGCTTTAGGCTAATACACTGATCATCTTGAACCTAGAGTGATGGATTGCTTTAGGCTAAGACACTGATCATCTTGAACCTAGAGTGGATGGGATTGCTTTAGGCTAAGACACTGATCATCTTGAACCTAGAGTGATGGATTGCTTTAGGCTAAGACACTGATCATCTTGAACCTAGAGTGATGGATTGCTTTAGGCTAAGACACTGATCATCTTGAACCTAGAGTGATGGATTGCTTTAGGCTAGGAGATGTTGAATATGCCGGGTAAAGTGAATAATAAAGTTATTATTGAAAGAATTAAGGGTATGACAGAGTTGGAACGCAGAGGGAAAAGGTGATTTTAGAAAGGGTAGATGTGTCGACCAAGCGTTTACATCGAAGCATATCAATGAACAATCCTTAGATAAAGGTAAGGAGATTTTGGTGTATTTGTGGGTTTAAAAAAGACAAGCGATAGCATGAACAAGCAAACTTTGTGGGAGATGTTGCAAATGTATGGAATAGGTGGTAGGCTATTTAAAGCAGTAAAGTCTTTATGTGAATAGCGTGGCTCATATTAGAGTAGAATTAAAGGGAGTAATGCAGCTAGGATTGAGGGCTAAAGACAGAATAGTTAAAAGAAGGTGGGGATATATTGGTTGGTGCGTATGTTCAGTAATGCAAAACAATAGCAAACAGGCGATCTTAACAATGCAGAACAAGCCACATGGTTTGGAAATACTTTGCTCAAGATCTTTAGCAGTCTGTGCGTCGTTAGGAGCTATGCAATGTTGCAAGGTTAGCAACAGATAGTAGGGGAAGAAATTCTCTCTAAGGCAAGGCAGAAGCTCTCTACCAGTCTAAACTGTCAGAGAGCATGTATACTTCCTTTGTATAAGAATTATAAGAGAATAAGCCTGTTGAGTATAACAGGTAGCAATTATTGAAAGAATTAAGGGTAATACAGATAGCAGGATCGCAGATGAACAGAGATTTTAGGAAAGGTTGAGGATTTGTAGACCAATGCTTACAATGAAGTATATAATTGAACACTATTTAGATGAGTATGAAAGTTTTCGTTGCATCTATGGATTTAGAAAAGGGTGGGAAGGGAGCAGTGTGGCAGATGTTGCAAGTGTATGGGATAGATGGTTGGTTATTGAAAGCAATTAAGCGTTTTTATGAGGATAGTGAGGCCTCAGGTTGGGTATGTAGGAGAGAAAGATTATTTTCCAGTAAAGTAGGCCTTAGGCAAGGATGCGTGATGTTATCATAGTTGCTGAACACATAGATGGGGTTGTAAGGGAAGTGAATGCTCGGGTGTTGGGTTGGAAAGAAACAATATGTAGCTAAATGCTCTCTTCTACTGTAGTTTTATTGTACTATGGTTATTTGCTGGATTCCGCTAATTTAGCTAATCCTGTCGTGGGTAAATTGTGTTGCAGAGTTTTATATTACCAGTACTTCGTACCTATGTTAATTGCTCTTATGTACTCGAATGTATGTCAGAGCGATTCCATGTGACTCTTTGTATATACTTGCCTTCTATAATGTGAGAGGGAAACTTTTTTCTCTCTCCTTTAACTTATTAGAGAAGTTACTTATGCTACTGTAATATATGTTTAAATTCAAACAGAACTATTTTCTAAATGTTTAGTTGTACAGTGTATATTTGTTTATCTTCCATGATGCTTAATTGTGGAAAACACCGTATTACTTAAGTGCTTAAAATTATTTTTAGTAACTAGCAACAGGGTATAACGTTTGCTCTAAGGAGATATAATTACTTAAATTTTCCTATATTAAAATTGAGAATTGCTGGGTAACTCGGGACGTGGTATTTCCTCAAATCAGGCTTCTACCTCCTGGAGAGCCTGTTGCCTCCCTCTCTGGCAGAGATGGGATGGCAACGATACGACTGTCATCTGTATTTATATACATCTTCAAGTTTCGAAGTAAAATAACGCCAAAAATAGCCCTCACACTTCACCGACAGGGGCTATTATATAGTCAGTCGGTTGAACAAACAACAGGACAAGAATGCTCCGTATGCTCTTCCTCGTGTATGGCGTATAAAAGGGTCTTATTAGATGTATGTTTCAGCATATCATCCGTGTGGAGAAAATTCTCCAAAGGAGGGGTATGCGCCCTTACTACTTGGTAGGGCCCTCACCCTTTCCACCCTTAGGAAAGGGCCAGAGGAGGCGCGTCTGGCTGCAAAACAATTTAATTCAAGCCAGATGTACTGTCAACAGTGTGTCAAGAATTGTGCTGACCACAGCACCACGAGGCACCTCGTGGACCACATGGCTGCACGAGACTGCAAAGAGCAGCACGAGCGGGCAGATTGAATTTGGCCACCGCAAGAACGGGTCATACGACTCTAGTGGTCATGCGACGCGAGGCGATGTAAATCAACATAGACATTACTCGTTCGCGTCCGTTATATCATTTAATCTCCACTAACGTCGGGAAATAAGATAAAAACTCTGTTCCAGCGCGTTTAGTGTATAACATCAACATTGCAGTATATTCAGAAGTGTGCGCAGCTTCAGACTGCAAAAAGGAGAAACGTAGAGACAATCGCAAGTGAACTCCATCGAAA
>WNWK01016853.1:0-43855 GCA_009830355.1 Cherax destructor
GACATGTATCTCTCACCTCGTGTACTGTATATGCCATCTTTATATCAACAATGTATCTCTCAAATCTTTTGTACCATATTATATATATATATATATATATATATATATATATATATATATATATATATATATATATATATATATATATATATATATATATATATATATATATATATATATCGGTATATAACGCTAGTAGTTAGACTGTTGGGTTTAGTCCTGACTCTTTCTCTTCTACTTCCGCTCATCCTCTCACCGGCTATTCTTCTTCTGTCCCCACTTCCCCCTCGCCCCTAGTGGGTCCTTACCTGAGAGTCTGAACTAACTAACTATATATATATATATATATATATATATATAGCGGTATATAACGCTAGTAGTTAGACTGTTGGGTTTAGTCCTGACTCTTTCTCTTCTACTTCCGCTCATCCTCTCACCGGCTATTCTTCTTCTGTCCCCACTTCCCCCTCGCCCCTAGTGGGTCCTTACCTGAGAGTCTGAACTAACTAACTATATATATATATATATATATATATATATATATATATATATATATATATATATATATATATATCATGCCGAATAAGTAAAACTGGTCATTTAGCAAGAACTCATTTAAAATTAAGTCCTTTTTAAAATTTTCTCTTATACGTTAAAAGACATTTTTTTTCATTTATGTTAATGTAAAAATTAATAATTTTGTATATATGTATATATATATATATATATATATATATATATATATATACAGTGCTAGTTACGGCATCATGTCGCCCCTCCACCAAACATGTACCAAAACACAAACACATTCCATGAAAGCTTATAATATATATATTTGCACACTTACTCAGATTTTAATACTTGGTTCTGCGTCCTTTACGCTTAATCATGTCCCTCAGCCGTGTAGGAAGACTCTCACAAAATCTTGAGGGTTTGGGGAGGTATATTATTCCATGCCTCATGTACAGCAGCCTCCAGCAGCAAGATTGAACTGATATCCTTTCCCATTAAAATTCCTTTCACTAATGACTAGAGGTTCTCAATAGAGTTTAGGTCTGGGGAATTGCTTGGCCAGTCATTAAAGAACCTCACTTCACAGTTCTTAAGCCACTGAACAACAGGTTTGGTGGTATGACACAGTGCAACGTCCTGCATATAAACACTTTTCAAACGCCTCAGGTAAATTGTCACACAATAACGCCAGGTAATTATACTGGTTCTCAGACTGGATTTTGGGAAGCACAATGAGTTCACCAACACTTTGTGAGTGGAATCACAGTAGGTGTCATCTACCGACTGTGTAGTCCCACAGTTTGTTCCAGGAAGCACTAGCCAGTAGTTCTACAGTTTATTCCAGGAAGCACTAGCCAGTAGTTCTACAGTTTGTTACAGGAAACATTAGCCAGTAGTCCCACAGTTTGTTACAGGAAGCACTAGCTAGTAGTCCCACAGTTTGTTACAGAAAGCACTAGCTAGTAGTCCTACAGTTTGTTACAGGAAGCACTAGCCAGTAGTCCCACAGTTTGTTATAGGAAGCACTAGCCAGTAGTCCTACAGTTTGTTACAGGAAGCACTAGCCATTAGTCCTACAGTTTGTTACATGAAGCACAAGCCAGTAGTCCCACAGTTTGTTACAGGAAGCACTAGCTAGTAGTCCCACAGTTTGTTACAGGAAGCACTAGCCAGTAGTCCCACAGTTTGTTACAGGAAGCACTAGCTAGTAGTCCCACAGTTTGTTACATGAAGCACTAGTCAGTAGTCCTACAGTTTGTTACAGGAAGCACTAGCCAATAGTCTCACAGTTTGTTACAGGAAGCACTAGTCAGAAGTCCTACAGTTTGTTACAGGAAACACTAGCCAGTAGTCCTACAGTTTGTTACAGGAAACAATAGCCAGTAGTCCTACAGTTTGTGACAGGAAGCACTAGTAAGTAGTCCCACAGTTCGTTACAGGAAGCAATAGCCAGTAGACCTACAGTTTATTACAGGAAGCACTAGTCAGAAATCCTACAGTTTGTTACAAGAAACACTAGCTAGTAGTCCTACAGTTTGTTACAAGAAGCACTAGCCATTACTCCCACATATTGTTAGAGGAAGCACTAGCTAGTGGTCCCACAGTTTGTTTCAGGAAGCACTAGCTAGTAGTCCCACAGTTTGTTATAGGAAGCACTAGCTAGTAGTCCCACAGTTTGTTATAGGAAGCACTAGCTAGTGGTCCCACAGTTTGTTTCAGGAAGCACTAGCTAGTAGTCCCACAGTTTGTTATAAGAAGCACTAGCTAGTAGTCCCACAGTTTGTTATAGGAAGCACTAGCCAGTAGGCCCACAGTTTGTTATAGGAAGCACTAGCTAGTAGTCCCACAGTTTGTTACAAGAAGCACTAGCGAGTAGTCCCACAGTTTGTTACAGAAAGCACTAGCCAGTAGTAATACAGTTTGTTACAGGAAGCAGTAGCCAGTAGTCCCACAGTGTGTTACTGGAAGCACTAGCTAGTAGTCCTACAGTTTCTTATATGAAGCACAAGCTAGTAGTCTCACAATTTTTTACAGGAAGCACTAGCTAGTAGTCCCACAGTTTGTTACATGAAGCACTAGTCAGTAGTAATACAGTTTGTTTCAGGAAGCACTAGCCAGTAGTCCCACAGTTTGTTACAAGAAGCACTAGCCAGTAGTCCCACAAGTTGTTTCAGGAAGCACTAGCCAGTAGTCCTACAGTTTGTTACAGGAAGCACTAGCCAGTAGTCCTACAGTTTGTTTCAGGAAGCATTAGCCAATAGTCCTATAGTTTGTTACAGGAAGCACTAGTCAGTACTAATACAGTTTGTTTCAGGAAGCACTAGGCAGTAGTCCCACAGTTTGTTTCAGGAAGCACTAGCCAGTAGTCCTACAGTTTGTTACAGGAAGCACTAGCCAGTAGTCCTATAGTTTGTTACAGGAAGCACTAGCCAGTAGTCCTACAGTTTGTTTCAGGAAGCATTAGCCAATAGTCCTATAGTTTGTTACAGGAAGCACTAGTCAGTAGTAATACAGTTTGTTTCAGGAAGCACTAGCCAGTAGTCCAAAAGTTTGTTACAGGAAGCACTAGCCACTAGTCCCACAGTTTGTTACAGGAAGCACTAGCCAGTAGTCCCACAGTTTGTTACAGGAAGCACTAGCCAGTAGTCCCACAGTTTGTTACAGGAAGCACTAGCCAGTAGTCCCACAGTTTGTTACAGGAAGCACTAGACAGTAGTCCTACAGTTTGTTTCAGGAAGCACTAGCCAGTAGTCCCACAGTTTGTTACAGGAAGCACTAGCTAGTAATCCTACAGTTTGTTTCAGGAAGCATTAGCAAACAGTCCTAAAGTTTGTTACAGGAAGCACTAGCTAGTAGTCCTACAGTTTGTTTCAGGAAGCATTAGCAAACAGTCCTAAAGTTTGTTACAGGAAGCACTAGCCAGTAGTCCCACAGTTTATTACTTGTCCACTTATTGAGGAATATAGTTATAGACATTATAATAACCTATGTGACATGTCAAGATATCTTATTCATGAAATAAGATACCAGTTATACTAATCAAATTTCCTAAATTTGCTTGTAACAGATAATTGAAATGTAGATATAAATCCAAATGTACAATTGTTAACCCTTTTGGGGCCTAGTGCCTAGGCCTTTTATGTATCCATATGCTCTTGCGTTACCGTCCACAGAATGTATATGGGGTGCACAATAAACTAGCCACTTCGGTGGCAAAATCTAAATTACAGGAAGCACTAGCCAGTAGTCTCACAGTTTGTTACAGGAAGCACTAGCCAGTAGTCTCACAGTTTGTTACAGGAAGCACTAGCTAGTAGTCCCACAGTTTGTTACAGGAAGCACTAGCCAGTAGTCTCACAGTTTGTTACAGGAAGCACTAGCCAGTAGTCTCACAGTTTGTTACAGGAAGCACTAGCTAGTAGTCCCACAGTTTGTTACAGGAAGCACTAGTTAATAGTCTCACAGTTTGTTACAGGAAGCACTAGCCAGTAGTCCCACACTTTATTACAGGAAGCACTAGCCAGTAGTCCCAAAGTTTGTTACAGGAAGCACTAGTCAGTAGTCCTACAGTTTTTTTCAGGAAGCACTAGGCAGTAGTCCCACAGTTTGTTACAGGAAGCACTAGCCAGTAGTCCTACAGTTTGTTGCAGGAAGCACTAGCCAGTAGTCCCACAGTTTGTTACAGGAAGCACTAGCTAGTAGTCTCACAGTTTGTTACAGGAAGCACTAGCTAGTAGTCCCACAGTTTGTTACAGGAAGAACTAGGCAGTAGTCGCACAGTTTGTTACAGGAAGCACTAGCTAGTAGTCCCACAGTTTGTTACAGGAAGAACTAGCTAGTAGTCCCACAGTTTGTTACAGGAAGCACTAGCTAGTAGTCCCACAGTTTGTTACAGGAAGCACTAGCTAGTAGTCCCACAGTTTGTTACAGGAAGCACTAGCTAGTAGTCCCACAGTTTGTTACAGGAAGCACTAGCTAGTAGTCCCACAGTTTGTTACAGGAAGCACTAGCTAGTAGTCCTACAGTTTGTTACAGGAAGCACTAGCTAGTAGTCCCACAGTTTGTTACAGGAAGCACTAGCTAGTAGTCCCACAGTTTGTTACAGGAAGCACTAGCTAGTAGTCCCACAGTTTGTTACAGGAAGCACTAGCCAGTAGTCCTACAGTTTGTTACAGGAAGCAATAGCCAGTAGTCCTACAGTTTGTTACAGGAAGCACTAGCCAGTAGTCCTACAGTTTGTTTCAGGAAGCATTAGCCAATAGTCCTATAGTTTGTTACAGGAAGCACTAGTCAGTAGTAATACAGTTTGTTTCAGGAAGCACTAGGCAGTAGTCGCACAGTTTGTTTCAGGAAGCACTAGCCAGTAGTCCTACAGTTCGTTACAGGAAGCACTAGCCAGTAGTCCTATAGTTTGTTACAGGAAGCACTAGCCAGTAGTCCCACAGTTTGTTACAGGGAGCACTAGCTAGTAGTCCCACAGTTTGTTACAGGAAGCACTAGCTAGTAGTCCCACAGTTTGTTACAGGAAGCACTAGCTAGTAGTCCCACAGTTTGTTACAGGAAGCACTAGCTAGTAGTCCCACAGTTTGTTACAGGAAGCACTAGCTAGTAGTCCCACAGTTTGTTACAGGAAGCACTAGCCAGTAGTCCTACAGTTTGTTACAGGAAGCACTAGCCAGTAGTCCTACAGTTTGTTACAGGAAGCACTAGCCAGTAGTCCTACAGTTTGTTACAGGAAGCACTAGCCAGTAGTCCTACAGTTTGTTTCAGGAAACATTAGCCAATAGTCCTATAGTTTGTTTCAGGAAGCACTAGTCAGTAGTAATACAGTTTGTTTCAGGAAGCACTAGGCAGTAGTCCAAAAGTTTGTTACAGGAAGCACTAGCCACTAGTCCCACAGTTTGTTACAGGAAGCACTAGCCAGTAGTCCCACAGTTTGTTACATGAAGCTCTAGCCAGTAGTCCCACAGTTTGTTACAGGAAGCACTAGCCAATAGTCTCACAGTTTGTTACAGGAAGCACTAGCCAGTAGTCCCACACTTTATTACAGGAAGCACTAGCCAGTAGTCCCAAAGTTTGTTACAGGAAGCACTAGTCAGTAGTCCTACAGTTTTTTTCAGGAAGCACTAGGCCGTAGTCCCACAGTTTGTTACAGGAAGCACTAGCCAGTAGTCCTACAGTTTGTTGCAGGAAGCACTAGCCAGTAGTCCCACAGTTTGTTACAGGAAGCACTAGCTAGTAGTCCCACAGTTTGTTACAGGAAGCACTAGCTAGTAGTCCCACAGTTTGTTACAGGAAGCACTAGGCAGTAGTCCCACAGTTTGTTACAGGAAGCACTAGCTAGTAGTCCCACAGTTTGTTACAGGAAGCACTAGCTAGTAGTCCCACGGTTTGTTACAGGAAGCACTAGCTAGTAGTCCCACAGTTTGTTACAGGAAGCACTAGCTAGTAGTCCCACAGTTTGTTACAGGAAGCACTAGCTAGTAGTCCCACAGTTTGTTACAGGAAGCACTAGCCAGTAGTCCCACAGTTTGTTACAGGAAGCACTAGCTAGTAGTCCCACAGTTTGTTACAGGAAGCACTAGCTAGTAGTCCCACAGTTTGTTACAGGAAGCTCTAGCTAGTAGTCCCACAGTTTGTTACAGGAAGAACTAGGCAGTAATCCCACAGTTTGTTACAGGAAGCACTAGCTACTAGTCCCAGAGTTTGTTACAGGAAGCACTAGCTAGTAGTCCCAGAGTTTGTTACAGGAAGCACTAGCTAGTAGTCCTACAGTTTGTTACAGGAAGCACTAGCCAGTAGTCCCACAGTTTGTTACAGGAAGCACTAGCTAGTAGTCCCACAGTTTGTTACAGGAAGCACTAGCTAGTAGTCCCACAGTTTGTTACAGGAAGCACTAGCTAGTAGTCCCACAGTTTGGTACATGAAGCACTAGCCAGTAGTCCCACAGTTTGTTACAGGAAGCACTAGCCAGTAGTCCCTCAGTTTGTTATAGGAAGCACTAGCCAGTAGTCCCACAGTTTGTTACAGGAAGCACTAGCCAGTAGTCCCACAGTTTGTTACAGGAAGCACTAGCCAGTAGTCTCACAGTTTGTTACAGGAAGCACTAGCTAGTAGTCCCACAGTTTGTTACAGGAAGCACTAGCCAGTAGTCTCACAGTTTGTTACAGGAAGCACTAGCTAGTAGTCCCACAGTTTGTTACAGGAAGCATAGCAAGTAGTCCCACAGTTTGTTACAGGAAGCACTAGCCAGTAGTCCCACAGTTTGTTACAGGAAGCACTAGCTAGTAGTCCCACAGTTTGTTACAGGAAGCACTAGCTAGTAGTCCCACAGTTTGTTACAGGAAGCACTAGCTAGTAGTCCACAGTTTGTTACAGGAAGCACTAGCAGTAGTCCCACAGTTTGTTACAGGAAGCACTAGCCAGTAGTCCACAGTTTGTTACAGAAGCACTAGCTAGTTCCCACAGTTTGTACAGGAAGCACTAGCTAGTAGTCCCACAGTTTGTTACAGGAAGCACTAGCTAGTAGTCCCACAGTTTGTTACAGGAAGCACTAGCTAGTAGTCCTCACAGTTTGTTACAGGAAGCACTAGCTAGTAGTCCCACAGTTTGTTACAGGAAGCACTAGCTAGTAGTCCCACAGTTTGTTACAGGAAGCACTAGCTAGTAGTCCCACAGTTTGTTACAGAAGCACTAGCCAGTAGTCCCACAGTTTGTTACAGGAAGCACTTCAGTAGTCCACAGTTTGTAGAAGCATAGCAGTAGTCCACAGTTTGTTCACTCAGTATCCAGTTTGAAGCACTAGCTAGTAGTCCCACAGTTTTTACAGGAAGCACTAGAAGTAGTCCACAGTTTTATAACACTAGGTAGTCCACATTTTTACAGCTCTATAGTCCCATTTTTCAAGCACTAGATATTCACGTTTTTACAGGAAATAGCCAGTAGTCCTAAGTTTGTTACAGAAGCACTAGAGTAGTCCCACATTTGTTAATAAGCACTGTAGTGTCACAGTTTGTTCAGGTAAGTCCTAGTTAGTAGTCTACAGTTTGTACAGGAACCTTAGCTAGTAGTCCCACAGTTTGTACAGTACTTCACTAGTGTCCATTTGTTACGTACCTTCAGCCGGTGTCCACATTTGCTTAGAAAGTTACTCATAGTTTCCACATTTGTTAGATTATCCTAGCTAGGTGTTCCACACATTTAGTTACAGTACATGCAGTTCACAGGTTTACATACTAGTCTAGTAGTTCCCCACAGTTGTTCATAAAGTCTAGTAGTATCCCACTAGTTTATTACAGTAGTCCTACTAGTGTCCACATATTTAGTTACGTACACTTCATAGTTCCCATCATTTATTAATCATCAAAGACTTATATCATTCACAATGTATAATTAGTACAGATAACTCTTTGTGACTATAAGTTAAGTCGTATCCATTATTACATATGGAAGTTCCAACATTAATTAATGTATTATAAGTTCATCATGTTTATACAATACTTCATGAGTTCCCATCATTTTATATAACCTTCTAGGTTCCAATTTTAGTACGTTATTTCACTAGGGTTCCAACATCTATGTGCTTATATCAGTTACTCCTTCACTAGGTGTTCCCATCTATATCTTAGTACCGTTACTCCTTCATTAGATGTTCCCATCTATGTCTTAGTACCGTTACTCCTTCAATAGGTGTTCCCATCTATGTCTTAGTACCGTTACTCCTTCACTAGGTGCTCCCATCTATGTCTTAGTACCGTTACTCCTTCACTAGGTGTTCCATCTATTCTTAGTACGTTACTCCTTCACTAGGTGTTCCATCTATGTCTTAGTACCGTTACTCCTTCACTGGTGTTCCTATCTATGTCTTAGTCATCGTTACTCCTTCACTAGGTGCTCCCATCTATGTCTTAGTACCGTTCTCCTTCACTAGGTGTTCTATCTATGTCTTAGTACCGTTACTCCTTCACTAGGTTCCTATCTATGTCTTGTACCGTTTACTCCTTCACTAGTCTTATCTATCTTAGTACGTTACTCTTCATAGTTTCTCTATGTTATACGTATCTTCACTAGGTGTTCCCATCTATTCTTAGTACCGTTTCCTTCACTAGGTGTCCATCTATGTCTTAGTACCGTTCTCCTTCATAGTGTTCCATCATCTTAGTTCTTCATGTTTCATCTTCTTAGTACCGTTCTCTTCACTAGGTGTTCATCTATTCTTGTACGTTCTCCTTCACTAGGTGTTCATCTATGTCTTATACCTTACTCCTTCACTAGGTGTTCCATCATGTCTTAGTACCTTACTCCTTCCTAGGTGTCCATCTATGTCTTAGTACCGTTACTCCTCACTAGGTGTTCCATCTATGTCTTAGTACCGTTCTCCTTCACTAGGTGTTCCATCATTCTTAGTACCGTTACTCCTTCACTAGGTGTTCCATCTATGTCTTAGTACTTATCTTCACTAGGTGTTCCATCTATTCTTAGTACCTTACTCCTTCACTAGTGTTCCATCATGTCTTGTACCGTTACTCCTTCACTAGGTGTTCATTATTCTTAGTACCGTTACTCCTTCACTAGGTGTCCCATCTATGTTTGTACCGTTCCTTCACTAGGTGTCCATCTTTCTTTACTCCTTCACTAGGTGTTCCATCTAGTCTTAGTACCGTTATCTTCACTGTTCATATCTAGTGTTCTCCTTACTAGGTGTCCATCTATGTCTTGTACCTACTCCTTCATAGTGTTCATCTGTCTTAGTACCTTCTCCTTCACAGGTGTTCCATCTATTCTTAAGGTTCCGTTAGTTCCTTCTGTGTTGTTGTCTTCCAATCTAGTCTTATCGTTATCCTCTTGTCCATTTGTCTCTTTACTAGGTTTCCTCAGGGTTACTCCTTCATAGGTGTTCCCATCTATATCTTAGTACGTTCTCCTTCACTAGGTGTTCCCATCTATGTCTTAGTACCGTTACTCCTTCACTAGGTGTTCCATCTATGTCTTAGTACCGTTACTCCTTCACTAGGTGTTCCCATCTATGTCTTAGTACCGTTACTCCTTCACTAGGTGTTCCCATCTATGTCTTAGTACCGTTACTCCTTCACTAGGTGTTCCCATCTATGTCTTAGTACCGTTACTCCTTCACTAGGTGTTCCATCTATGTCTTAGTACCGTTACTCCTTCACTAGGTGTTCCATCTATTCTTAGTACCGTTACTCCTTCACTAGGTGTTCCATTATGTCTTAGTACCGTTTCCTTCACTAGGTGTTCCATCATGTCTTAGTACCGTTCTCCTTCACTAGGTGTTCCCATCTATGTCTTAGTACCTTACTCCTTCTAGGTGTTCCATCTATGTCTTAGTACGTTACTCCTTCACTAGGTGTTCCATCTATGTCTTAGTACCTTACTCCTTCACTAGGTGTTCCCATCTGTCTTAGTACCTACCCTTCACTAGGTGCATCATTCTTAGTACCGTTCTCCTCACTAGGTGTCCATCTATTCTTGTACCGTTACTCCTTCACTAGTGTTCATCTATTCTTAGTACCGTTTCCTTCACTAGGTGTCATTATGTCTTAGTACCGTTCCCTTCACTAGGTGTCCCATTATTCTTAGTCCTTCTCCTTACTAGGTGTCATCTATGTCTTAGTACCGTTCTCCTTCACTAGGTGTTCCATCTATGTCTTAGTACCGTTACTCCTTACTAGGTGTTCATTTGTCTAGTACCGTTACTCCTTCACTAGGTTCCATCAGTCTTAGTCCGTTTCCTTCACTAGGTGTTCCATCTATGTTTAGTACCGTTACTCCTTCACTAGGTGTTCCCATCTATTCTTAGTACCGTTCTCCTTATAGGTGTTCCCATCTATTCTTAGTACCGTTACTCCTTCATAGGTTCCCATCTATGTCTTAGTACGTTCTCCTTCCTAGTGTTCCCATCTATGTCTTAGTACCGTTACTCTTCACTGGTGTTCCCATCTATGTCTTAGTACCGTTACCCTTCACTAGGTGTTCCCATCTATGTCTTAGTACCGTTACTCCTTCACTAGGTGCTCCTATCTATGTCTTAGTACCGTTACTCCTTCACTAGGTGCTCCTATCTATGTCTTAGTACCGTTACTCCTTCATTATGTGTTCCTTTCAGTGTCTGATTTAAAATAACTGTTATTAAGACTAATAATTCTGCACCAACCAGGATACTGAAGTACAAGTTACATTACTAGAGATACATCAGTGTTAGTGGAGGAGACAGTAGGTGCTTGTGCTAGTTCAAAGGTGTGAGACTTTCTATGGTAATGTTCCTTTACCAGGAACTAAAGTAACGTCATTGGTAACCGTTGGTGCAAGGATATTTTCATGCCCTAATGTCAGCTTGTGTGTGCACAAGAAGGCACAGATGTATTACCATACATGTGCATTTGTTGTAGCAACGTCCTGATCAGTTTCCACAAGCAGCTACAGCTGTATAGCTGCGTATGTACAGATGATACTGCAGGACAGATGTTACTGCAGGACAGATGTTATTGCAGGACAGATGTTACTGCAGGACAGATGTTATTGCAGGAGTTATAGTTGAATCACTGTGTAGTTGCTGGTGTTGTTGCCGGGGTGTGGACTTCACCTGATTGAAACTGCAGCAAAATCACAAGATACGTAGCAACAAAGCTAGCAATCTGCAACATCAAAAATAAAAACAAACATTTAAATGTATAATTGTATCTGTATTATTAGGTATCACTAAGAGGGACCTATATGGGCTTATCTGATTTCCACCCCTCCCCTTTTTTTCTCCAGCACATTGTTATTATTTCATAGTACCAGCAAGTCTTATCTGATCGGCTTCAAATTTTCAACGCTGGTTCAACAACTAAAGTTGTTGAACCAGCGTTGGGTTCTTCAACTAGAATTGTAGGTCCCATTCCCAGCTTCCTGGAATGGTTCCGATAACTTTAAAAACCTATGTTTCTTGGCTTCAAAACATTAAGGAAAAGTGTCTCCTAATATTACTCTGCCTCTTCTGAACGTCTTCAATATTTAATTGATGATGCATCTTATGACCAGGATAGAAACCATTAAATTTAGTTTGTGTATAGGGCCTGTTGGCCCATCTGCAGCAGGCCTGTTGGCCCATCTGCAGCAGGCATGTTGGCCCATCTGCAGTAGGCCTGTTGGCCCATCTGCAGCAGGCCTGTTGGCCCATCTGCAGCAGGTCTGTTGGCCCATCTGCAGCAGGCCTGTTGGCCCATCTGCAGCAGGCCTGTTGGCCCATCTGCAGCAGGCCTGTTGGCCCATTTGCAGCAGGCCTGTTGGCCCATCTGCAGCAGGCCTGTTGGCCCAAAATTAATAGAAAACCTGAATTGGAATCCTGGAGATAACTGGAAAACATTTCTTTAGATTAACTTCAAATTTTTAGTGATGATGTGCTTTCCAATACTTATGCTTCGCTTTGTTATTGGGTTATGTATGTACCAGTTTGTGTAATATATTATACAGTGCAATTGATTTCCATTCAGTAAATAAAGACTGCTTGTTCTAATGGCTTCAAACAATCAGTGCTCATAATTTTCATGAAATGGATTTAATCCAACCTAAATTTAAAACTACCCAAGGTGCTAGCTTCAATAACCGTACTAGGCAGACTGTTCCACTCATCAACTACCCTATTTCCAAACCAATACTTTCCTATATCCTTTCTAAATCTAAACTTATCTAATTTAAATCCATTATTGCGGGTTCTCTCTTGGTGAGAAATTCTCAAGACCTTATTTATATCCCCTTTGTTAATACCCATTTTCCACTTGTATACCTCGATCATGTCTCCCCTCATTCTACGTTTTACAAGTGAATGCAATTTTAGGGTCTTCAATCTTTCTTCATACGGAAGATTTCTAATGCTATGTATTAATTTAGTCATTCTACGCTGAATGTTTTCTAACGAATTAATATCCATTCTGTAATATGGAGACCAGAACTGAGCTGCGTAATCTAGGTGAGGCCTTACTAACGATGTATAAAGCTGTAATATAACCTCTGAACTTCTGTTGCTAACACTTCTTGATATAAATCCCAGTAATCTGTTTGCCTTATTACGTACGCTTAGGCATTGCTGTCTTGGTTTAAGGTTGCTGCTTACCATCACCCCCAAGTCCTTTTCGCAATCTGTATGGCTAAGTTCTACGTTATTTAACTTATAAGTGCTTGGGTTATGGACACTCCCGAGCTTCAGAACCTTGCATTTATCTACATTGAACTGCATCTGCCACTTTTCTGACCACGAATTGAGTCTGTCTAAATCCTCCTGAAGTTCCCTGACATAAATAACAAAAAAGGCACAATACCGTGACTGGAACAATACACACACAACCCGCACATATAAAAAGAGAGGAGCTTACGACGACGTTTCGGTCCGACTTGTCCTACCCACGCGGGCCGCCAGCTTCATTGCAGTGCTCCTTTCCTAGACTATGACTGACTCCACTACTACTTCTACTACCACTTCTACTACTACCTCCATTATTACCCCACTCTCTTGTGCCTTCCCTGTCTGCCTGCCTATATATACCCCTTTCCCTTGTTCTGTGTGTTAGTGTGACTTTGTAAATGGTCCAAGTCGGACCGAAACGTCGTCGTAAGCTCCTCTCTTTTTATATGTGCAAGGTTGTGTGTGTAGTATTCCCTGACATCTACGTTAGAATCAATTATCCTACCTATCTTCGTGTCATCGGCGAATTTGATCATATCACTAGTAATTCCCTCATCAAGGTCATTTGATATATATTATAAACAACAACAGGCCTAAGACTGATCCCTGTGGAACACCACTTATTACAGATCCCCACTCGGATTTAACCCCATTTATGCACACTCTCTGCTTCCTATTGGTGAGCCATGACTCGATCCATGGCAGCACTTTAATAATAATAATAATAATAATATCTTTATTTACTACAAGTACATGTACATGGTATACAGGCCTAGCTGACATCAATAACATACTACTATATAGAAAGTCCCTTGTTATAAGAACATAAGAAAGAAGGAACACTGCAGCAGGCCTACTGGCCTATGCGAGGCAGGTCCAAGTCTCCCACCGGCTTAAGCCAATGCCCCGACCCAGCCAGGTCAGGTTACATTCACTTAAGGAAGGAGCACGGCATCTGACCTAGTAGCACAAGCTAGTCAGGACCAATTCACACCCACCCGCACCCACTCATATATTTATCTAGCCTATTTTTAAAACTACACAACGTTTTAGCCTCTATAACTGTAATCAGGAGTTTGTTCCACTCATCAACAACTCTATTACCAAACCAATGCTTTCCTATATCCTTCCTGAATCTGAATTTATCCAACTTAAAGCCATTGCTGCGAGTCCTGTCAATACTAGATATTTTTAGCACGCTATTTACATCCCCTTTATTTATTCCTGTTTTCCATTTATACACCTCAATCATATCCTCCCTAATTCTACGCCTTTCTAGAGAGTGCAGATTCAGGGCCCTCAGTCTATCTTCATAGGGAAGATTTCTGATACATGGGATCAACTTTGTCATCCTCCTCTGTACGTTTTCCAGAGCATTTATATCCATTCTGTAATACGGTGACCAAAACTGTGCAGCATAATCTAGATGGGGCCTAACCAAGGATATATAGAGTATGCAGAGCATTTCGGGCAGATTAGGTCAGTGTCCTAGGATGCGACTCACACCAGTCGACTAACACCCAGGTTCCCATTTTACTGATGGGGAACATAGACAAGAGGTGTAAAGAAACACGCCCAATGTTTCTGCCCTGGCTGGGAATCGAACCCAGGCCCTCGCCATGTGAAGCGAGAGCTTTAGCCACCAGAGCCCTGAGCTGCCACTTTCTTTAACAGTCTCTGTTGCGGTACTCTATCAAAAGCTTTACTAAAATCTAAATAAACAATATCGAATTCTTTATCGAGATCAACAGCCTAAAAAGCTTTACTAAAGAAGGTTAATAAATTAGATAGGCAGAAACGGCCCCTCGTGAATCCATGCTGAGTATCATTAATCAAATTATGGTTATCTAAATGGCTTCTAATAATATCAGCTATAATTGACTCTAGTAATTTGCCTACAATTGAGGTCAGGCTTATTGGGCGGTAATTTGACGGTAGTGACTTGTCCCCTGCTTTAAAAATAGGAATTACATTAGCCATCTTCCACATATCAGACACTACACCTGTTTGAAGAGATAAATTAAAAATGTTAGATATTGGTTCACAGAGTTCCATTTTGCATTCCTTAAGAACCCTTGAAAAAAGCTCATCAGAACCCGGCAATTTATTTTCTTTCAAACGGTCTACTTGTTTCATAACCATTTTGCTAATGACTGTGATATTACATAATTTATCTTCTTCAGGGACACTATAAAAATTAATTACTGGGATATTATTAATGTCTTCCTGTGTGAAAACCGAGAGAAAATAATTAATAAAAATAGAGCACATATCATTCTCCTTGTCAGTAAGATGCCCAAAGTTATTTTTAAGGGACCTATCTTATCCCTAACTTTTGTTCTATAAGCCTGGAAAAACTTTTTGGGTTAGTTTTTGAATCCCTAGCAACTTTAATTTCATAGTCCCGTTTAGCTTTTCTTATTCCCTTTTTAACGTCCCTTTTAATGTCAGTATACTGATTTATAAGATGACCCTCACCTCTTTTTATGCGCCTATAAATTCCTTTCTTCTGCCCTAAAAGATATTTGAGCCTATTATTCATCCATTTTGGGTCATTTCTACTTGATCTAATTTCTTTATACGGGATAAATGTTCTTTGGGCAGCCTGTATAGGTTTAAGAAAGCTGTCATATTGATAGCTCTCTTCGTTACCCCACTCCACAGTTGATAAGTGTTCTCTAAGCCCATTATAATCTGCTAAGCGAAAGTCTGGGACTGTTACTGAATTATCCCTACTATCATACATCCATTCAATGCTAAAGGTTATTGACTTGTGGTCGCTTGTGCAGAGTTCCTCTGTAATTTCTAAATTATTAACAAGAGATTCCTTGTTCGCCAGAACCAAGTCAAGTAGGTTATTTCCCCTTGTAGGTTCTGTCACAAATTGCTTCAAAAAACAATCCTGAACTACTTCTAAAAAGTCGTTAGATTCTAAATTCCCTGTCAAGAAATTCCAATCAATCTGACTAAAGTTAAAGTCCCCTAGAATTACTACGGTATCGTGCCTTGTGGCCTTAACAATTTCCTCCCAGAGTAGTCTCCCTTGTTCCCTATCTAAGTTTGGAGGACAATATACATATCACGCCTAAAATAAATTTTTCACACCCCTCTGAAAATTCTATCCAGACAGCCCCTCTATGTATTATTTCAGACTTTATGCCCGTTTTTATGCAACAATTTAAATGATCACGGACATAGAGTGCCACCCCACCCCCCTCCCGATACTTCTGTCTACTTGGAACAATTTAAAACCCTGGATGTGACATTCAGCAGGCATGTCCCGATTTTTCCTATTAAACCACGTCTCAGTTATTGCAAAAAAAAAAAAAAATCAATATTACCCGCACTAGCAAGTAATCTCAACTCGTCCATCTTAATCCTAGCACTACGACAATTGGTGTAATATACATTTAAAGACCCTCCTTTCTCTTGACCCTTCCTGCTCATTTCCGTTTTTCCACTATACCTATTACTGTCCTTGTCATCTAGTACCACTGGCTTTCCAGTATCCACCTTATTCTGCCTATTACTAGTTCTCCTAGAACTTATAATATTACTACACTGGGACTTCACTGTTTTCCCCCCAAAACCCATACCACTATTTCTAGTTTAAAGCCCTAACAGCTCCCTCCACTGCAGTTGCCAGTGCCCCCATCCCAGACATGGATAAGTGAACCCCATCCCTGGCATACATGTCATTTCTGCCATAGAAGAGGTCCCAGTTGTCAATGAATGTTGCTGCATTTTCCTTACAGTATTTGTCCAACCAGCAATTGACACCAATTGCCCTGGACAGCCATTCATTTCCAACTCCTCTCCTTGGCAAAATACCACATATGACAGGGTTCCCACCCTTCTTCCTAATTATGTATATTGCTGACCTAAACCTGCTAGTCAGGTCCTCACTCCTACGTCTGCCAACATCGTTGCCTCCGGCACTGAGACAGATAATAGGATTGCTCCCATTACCTCTGATGATGTCGACCAGACGGCTAACAATATCATCCATCCCAGCCCCAGGAAAGCAAACCCTCTATCTCCTATTCCTATCCTTCAAACAGAAGGCCCTATCCATGTACCTGACCTGGCTGTCCCCAACAACAACAATGTTTTTACCTTCCTTGTTGTCGTTCATCGTGACGTTCCCAGATGTCGACTCACATTCATCGGGTAGCATGGAGAATCGGTTCGATGTTTCCACAACAGTTTCCTGGATTTTCGTTGATTCTACCTCTCCATCCATCCTCTTGATCCTTAACTTTGTCCCATGCATTCCAGCCACTGCCCATTTTCCTTTCTTTACTTGAGGATTCTCAACAGGAGGATTACTACGAATCCTCTTGTTTTCCTCAGTCAGTCGCTGTATCTCAAGCTTAGCTACCCTCAGTTCTTCCTTCAGCTGCTGGTAGAGTAGCTCAAGAGAGGACATCTTGTTCAGATTCACAGAGAGCACACAAAACACGTCTTCACTGAGTTAAGTCAGGTCACCACTGAGTTAAGTCAGGTCACCACTGAGTTAAGTCAGGTCACCACTGAGTTAAGTCAGGTCACCACTGAGTGATGTTATTAATAAAATTGTGAAGTATCATACCTACTCCTCTGGATCATTAAAAAAATATGGCTATTTTTAATGATAAATCTAAAAAAATATTTAGATATATTATGGGAACTGTGCGAACTGAGGAAGACACCTTGGTACACCGTAACCTCAGTCACCTGTATCTCGGTACACCGTAACCCCAGTCACCTAAATCTCGGTAAACCATAACCCCAAGTCACCTGTATCTCGGTACACTGTAACCCCAGTCACCTGTATCTCGGTACACCGTAACCCCAGTCACCTGTATCTCGGTACACCGTAACCCCAGTCATCTGTATCTCGGTACACCGTAACCCCAGTCATCTGTATCTCGGTACACCGTAACCCCAGTCATCTGTATCTCGGTACACCGTAACCCCAGTAACCTGTACCTCGGTACTATGCATTTGAACAATGCAGAGTGAAGTATGAATTTGTAATGCAGATAAATATTAGATTGGAGGATTTGAAGCAAATCAGAGGAGGCGTTCACACGTCATCATATGGAAATAAATATCCACATTTCTTCACTAAAAATTGTAAATTAAGACATACATAACAAATTTAACTCAAAACTTTCCACTTAGGAAAAAAAAAACAAGTTTGAAGCATTCTTGTGTTATCTCAGAGGGACCAGTTACCTAAAATACCCCAGAATGTCAAGCTTGAAGATTGTGAGTAGATTCATTATCAAATCATCAGCATTGAAGGTTGATACTGACCAGATGCAACACTCAGAAATCATCAGCATTGAAGGTTGATACTGACCAGATGCAACACTCAGAAATCATCAGCATTGAAGGATGATACTGACCAGATGCAACACTCAGAAATCATCATATAAGAACAGTACTTTAGCCTTTGCAGTTTCTTTCATAAGGAAAATCAAAGTGAAAAAATCAATCCAGTATTTTTCGCTAAGTAAAACTAGCAATTAACCTGGAGCAACATAAAATAACAAACAATCTGCAGGTCTTGTGAAACACCATTGCTGTGAACTATTGACTCAACTAATTAAGATTCAAGTTTCTATAATCCTTGATTCATATTTTACAAAGCATGATCATCATTTTGTATTAGAAAGTATTCTGCTAGTTTCTCTCCATAATAAAACTGCTAGGAACAATGACATAGGCTTTTCTTCAGTTCGGCCTAACACTGCAAGCTCTAATGTTGTTAAAAATTTCATCCAGCTCCTGGGCCTTCCATACAGAGTATAGATGCTGTGGTAATCCAGCTACAAGTGATCTTCTTGATTGTAATACAAAATAAAGAGGTTCTGAGTTCCCTATAAACACCTCAATCACATCTTACATTGTATTCTATAAATCTGGCCCACAATAAGTTAGGTAAAAGGACACAATGCAACTAATGTGACATTTTATTGTGGCAACGTTTCGCTCTCCAGGAGCTTTGTCAAGCCGTTACAACGACTTGACAAAGTTCCCGCAGAGCGAAACGTTGCCACAGTAATAAAGTTTAAGATGGTTTGTGAAGTTAATAAAGACAATTCAAGATCCTGGGAATGGGTTCAATATCATTTGTCATGGAGCACCTACATCAAGTTACTGTATCAAGTTACTGTATCAAGTTACTGTATCAAGTTACTGTATCAAGTTACTGTATCAAGTTACTGTATCAAGTTACTGTATCAAGTTACTGTATCAAGTTACTGTATCAAGTAAAAAATATTCTGAATAAAAATTCCTCAAAAAAGTAATGGTCTGAATAAAAGATTCCTTATAAAAGGTAATGAGTTGTTATGGTCAAACTGAAAAACCTTAAATAAGTAATAGTCAAACAAAAATAAAAACGACATTAAAACTAGACAGGTGTCTAATACTCTGTTCATTTATGTGAGAGATTTCAACGATCCATCTGATTTTCATATGGCCAAGAAAGTTGTACCAGTCAGGTCTATGGTTGAGAGAACATGATTGAATTAAGCTTCATTAAAAATAGTTTTGATTTTAATGTGAATAATAGTTTAAGGTTATAAAAATTAGATTCATTTGTAATTAAAATTTGGGAAGAATTTAAGCTATGTTTGACAAGTCCTCGAGCATCCCACCTGCATTATAATGTGATGGGTGTAATGTTCTATGTATACAAAGTATACAAGTTTTTATTGACATGACTTTTTGCGAGGTATACATAAGTTTATTCAAAGGTAAATACATTAGAAAGACTGTAAGACATTTGTAAACAAATGCAAGTTCAAACATGCTTACATTTGCGAACTATTTCAATATTACATGTTTATACAACTTTCAGTTTTCATCATTAGCTATACACAATGTTACACAACTTTTCACATTTTTTTTAATAACATTTTCAATGATAGGGTGAACATTATCCTAGGCCAGTCTTGTGTGTTTCCAGGGTATATCAGGGTGAACATTATCCTAGGCCAGTCTTGTGTGTTTCCAGGGTATATCAGGGTGAACATTATCCTAGGTCAGTCTTGTGTGTTTCCAGGGTATATCAGGGTGAACATTATCCTAGGCCAGTCTTGTGTGTTTCCAGGGTATATCAGGGTGAACATTATCCTAGGTCAGTCTTGTGTGTTTCCAGGGTATATCAGGGTGAACATAATCCTAGGTCAGTCTTGTGTGTTTCCAGGGTATATCAGGGTGAACATTATCCTAGGCCAGTCTTGTGTGTTTCCAGGGTATATCAGGGTGAACATTATCCTAGGTCAGTCTTGTGTGTTTCCAGGGTATATCAGGGTGAACATTATCCTAGGCCAGTCTTGTGTGTTTCCAGGGTATATCAGGGTGAACATTATCCTAGGTCAGTCTTGTGTGTTTCCAGGGTATATCAGGGTGAACATATCCTAGGTCAGTCTTGTGTGTTTCCAGGGTATATCAGGGTGAACATTATCCTAGGCAGTCTTGTGTGTTTCCAGGGTATATCAGGGTGAACATTATCCTAGGTCAGTCTTGTGTGTTTCCAGGGTATATCAGGGTGAACATTATCCTAGGCCAGTCTTGTGTGTTTCCAGGGTATATCAGGGTGAACATTATCCTAGGTCAGTCTTGTGTGTTTCCAGGGTATATCAGGGTGAACATTATCCTAGGCCAGTCTTGTGTGTTTCCAGGGTATATCAGGGTGAACATTATCCTAGGCCAGTCTTGTGTGTTTCCAGGGTATATCAGGGTGAACATTATCCTAGGCCAGTCTTGTGTGTTTCCCGGGTATATCAGGGTGAACATTATCCTAGGTCAGTCTTGTGTGTTTCCAGGGTATATCAGGGTGAACATTATCCTAGGCCAGTCTTGTGTGTTTCCAGGGTATATCAGGGTGAACATTATCCTAGGCCAGTCTTGTGTGTTTCCAGGGTATATCAGGGTGAACATTATCCTAGGCCAGTCTTGTGTGTTTCCAGGGTATATCAGGGTGAACATTATCCTAGGCCAGTCTTGTGTGTTTCCAGGGTATATCAGGGTGAACATTATCCTAGGCCAGTCTTGTGTGTTTCCAGGGTATATCAGGGTGAACATTATCCTAGGCCAGTCTTGTGTGTTTCCAGGGTATATCAGGGTGAACATTATCCTAGGCCAGTCTTGTGTGTTTCCAGGGTATATCAGGGTGAACATTATCCTAGGTCAGTCTTGTGTGTTTCCAGGGTATATCAGGGTGAACATTATCCTAGGCCAGTCTTGTGTGTTTCCAGGGTATATCAGGGTGAACATTATCCTAGGCCAGTCTTGTGTGTTTCCAGGGTATATCAGGGTGAACATTATCCTAGGTCAGTCTTGTGTGTTTCCAGGGTATATCAGGGTGAACATTATCCTAGGTCAGTCTTGTGTGTTTCCAGGGTATATCAGGGTGAACATTATCCTAGGCCAGTCTTGTGTGTTTCCAGGGTATATCAGGGTGAACATTATCCTAGGCCAGTCTTGTGTGTTTCCAGGGTATATCAGGGTGAACATTATCCTAGGCCAGTCTTGTGTGTTTCCAGGGTATATCAGGGTGAACATTATCCTAGGTCAGTCTTGTGTGTTTCCAGGGTATATCAGGGTGAACATTATCCTAGGTCCAGTCTTGTGTGTTTCCAGGGTATATCAGGGTGAACATTATCCTAGGCCAGTCTTGTGTGTTTCCAGGGTATATCAGGGTGAACATTAATCCTAGGCCAGTCTTGTGTGTTTCCAGGGTATATCAGGGTGAACATTATCCTAGGCCAGTCTTGTGTGTTTCCAGGGTATATCAGGGTGAACATTATCCTAGGTCAGTCTTGTGTGTTTCCAGGGTATATCAGGGTGAACATTATCCTAGGCCAGTCTTGTGTGTTTCCAGGGTATATCAGGGTGAACATTATCCTAGGTCAGTCTTGTGTGTTTCCAGGGTATATCAGGGTGAACATTATCCTAGGTCAGTCTTGTGTGTTTCCAGGGTATATCAGGGTGAACATTATCCTAGGTCAGTCTTGTGTGTTTCAGGGTATATCAGGGTGAACATTATCCTAGGCCAGTCTTGTGTGTTTCCAGGGTATATCAGGGTGAACATTATCCTAGGTCAGTCTTGTGTGTTTCCAGGGTATATCAGGGTGAACATTATCCTAGGTCAGTCTTGTGTGTTTCCAGGGTATATCAGGGTGAACATTATCCTAGGTCAGTCTTGTGTGTTTCCAGGGTATATCAGGGTGAACATTATCCTAGGTCAGTCTTGTGTGTTTCCAGGGTATATCAGGGTGAACATTATCCTAGGCCAGTCTTGTGTGTTTCCAGGGTATATCAGGGTGAACATTATCCTAGGTCAGTCTTGTGTGTTTCCAGGGTATATCAGGGTGAACATTATCCTAGGCCAGTCTTGTGTGTTTCCAGGGTATATCAGGGTGAACATTATCCTAGGCCAGTCTTGTGTGTTTCCAGGGTATATCAGGGTGAACATTATCCTAGGTCAGTCTTGTGTGTTTCCCAGGGTATATCAGGGTGAACATTATCCTAGGCCAGTCTTGTGTGTTTCCAGGGTATATCAGGGTGAACATAATCCTAGGTCAGTCTTGTGTGTTTCCAGGGTATATCAGGGTGAACATTATCCTAGGCCAGTCTTGTGTGTTTCAGGGTATGTCAGGGTGAACATTATCCTAGGTCAGTCTTGTGTGTTTCCAGGGTATGTCAGGGTGAACATTATCCTAGGCCAGTCTTGTGTGTTTCCAGGGTATATCAGGGTGAACATTATCCTAGGCCAGTCTTGTGTGACCATAACCTGAAGAACTAGTGGTGTCTATGACGTATCATTTATCATCAAAGGCTGACAACTCTCTCTTTTTAATCTTTATTATACACATTTCCCACTTAACATTGCTAATCGATTTACACTCAAACGTTTCCTTATCTAGATTAGACAAAACATTCTTATAGCAAACCATACCAGGGTGGGGTTCGAACCCGCAGTCAGAGAGTCTCAAAACTCCAGACCGACTCTCCGACCGCGGGTTCGAACCCCACCCGTGGTATGGTTTGTTTGGAATCGTGTCATTACAATTTCGTGAGTCATTCTTATAGCAAGCATGAGTTAACAAAGGCATGAAATGATATAGGATTCTGTTTGCTCTACTGATATTTCCCATCTCACTCTCCTGTTTTACAGAAAACATTTTTGCTCTCAGTTACTAATTCACTAATATTATAATGTGTCATCTGAGAGTTTAATGAACCTAAAACCACTTTCCTAGTATTATTCAGATTCAGATTTTTATTTCCTTGCAACTTTACAATGTTGTTGACATATTGTAGGAAGTATTTATACATAGGTAGTTTACAGTGAGGGTTTACAATGATTTGTAGTGCAAAGAGCCACTATCGTGCCTTGGCATTACGGGCAGTCTAAACTTAACACATTACTCATTACTTAACACTAGACGTACAAAACATAGTTTGATCAGGTTGCACTAATTATACAATAGGTTATACTTCTATCAAATATATGTTATTCAACATTTGCATTAGGTTAAAATACGAGAATTTATTGTACTCTGAGCATTTACTTTTGGGGTTCTAAGGCTCGGGGAGTAACACAGTGAGCAATGAGGCTAGGGGAGTAACACAGTGAGCAATGAGGCTAGGGGAGTAACACAGTGAGCAATGAGGCTAGGGGAGTAACACAGTGAGCAATGAGGCTAGGGGAGTAACACAGTAAGCAATTATAATTTGAGGCAGTGGAGAGTGATTTGGTAGCTTTGTTGGTAAGGTGAAGTACTGAGTATTTAGTTTTGGGTGAGTAAGTGATTTTTAATAAGAGTCTTGAACTGACGTACAGACAGGGTTCCTTTGGTATTCACTGGTAATGAACTCCAAAGAGTTGATCTCAGGGGTAATTAGAGAAATCAATAGATGATATCAATGGTTCCCTCTTTAACTCAGTGTATAAATCACTACATTTTATGCTGAATATGTAGAAATCTATCCATGGGGAATTGGAACAAAATTCTTCCTTTGTAAGTCATGCGTGTCGTACGAGGCGACTAAAATGCCGGGAGCAAGGGGCTAGTAACCCCTTCATCTGTATACATTATTAAAGTTAAAAAGATAAATTTTTGTTTTTCTTTTTGGGTCACCCACGAACAAGTGGTATTGATCAATAACAACACTACGACTAGCCAAGGAGTCGAACCCATGCTGCTTTGGCCCGCCTCATGGTGAGTGAAAGACAGATGACGCTCTTGAGAATTGTGTGGTCCCATGGACTAGAGCGTCATCTGTCTTTCGCTCACCATGAGGCGGGCCAAAGCAGCATGGGTTCGACTCCTTGGCTAGTCGCAGTGTTGTTATTGATCAATACCACTTGTTCGTGGGTACAATAATATAAAATACTGCTCGTTGAGCTAGTACACCAAACAGGAGTAGAATGACATTAGCTCAGAGTCTCCCACACCACCGTATGTCCTCGGATGACGGGTACAACATCTAGCTTGGCTGGATGCGTCATTCATGAGAATTTTGTAGTCCCGTGGACTAGAGCGTCATCTGTCTTTCGCTCACCATGAGGCGGGCCAAAGCAGCATGGGTTCGACTCCTTGGCTAGTCGCAGCGTTGATATATATATATATATATATATATATATATATATATATATATATATATATATATATATATATATATATATATATATATATATATATATATATATATATATATATCAAACGAGTTAATAAGACAAGTTCTTCTGGACAACCTCAGTCACTCAGCAGAAATACAGGACCCTAGCTATGCCAGCGCCATCACTGAATGGGAGACTCCTGCTGCTCCAGCACCAAAACCTAGTGCAGCACTGGCCTACAAACAGTCAAGAGGGGATGACCACATCGCTGAAAAGGTGCTTGTCAACATGCTTAGGGCTGTAACATCAGACAGGGAGACTGCCCGTTTCCAAGCTGTGAGTGCACTTCACTCTGTGGACTTCCTCCAAACAGTTCCCATTTCGGCAATGGGAATACGCTTCGACCCTAAGACCCTCCATATTGCAGTGGCTCTTCACCTTGTTGCCCCAATTCACACGGAATATTTGGATTTCTTCCTGAAGCCATTTGAATATTCCACTTCCCCTACCACCCCATCTTTTTTTTTTTTTTTACCAATAGGTATATTTTATTACATAATATGGTACAAAAGATTTAAGAGATACATTGTTAAAATAAAAATGGCATATAAAGTACACGAGATGTGAGAGATACATGTCTAGTACATATTATTACATGTTTGTCACTGATTATAATGCGAAAATCTCATCCAGCTCCTCCGAGCTGGGGTGTGTGCCCAGAATACAGCATGCATTACCCCTCTGAACAGCAGCGCTGAGTCGCTGGAACAGAAAGCTAGCTGCCCTGGGATCCCTAGTTACCCTGTTGAGTCTTTTGCCCAGCTCCTTGAGGAACTTAGATGCACTCTTTCCCCATGAGCCAAGGGTCTCCGAGCCTATGGGAACAAACATATAATGATGGGCAAGTTCTCTATATTTTCTCAACTTCTGGGACTCCCTGAAGGTGGCAGTTGCCCCTCCTTCCTCCCTGGTGTATTGGAGATAGGTATCAGCCAAGGTAGATGCACATGTGTAGTCCCACACCACCTGCTTGCCGTCTGTCCAGGCTTGAAGGGTGATACCATCTGGACGCTTTTGGCTGCCATCAGATCTGCATAGTTGGGGTGGCTCCCTTACTGCTGGGCATCCAGCTGTTGTGAGGCTCCTCTTGATAATGTTATTAACCTCTTCATGTCTTGCAATCTTTCCCTCGGATTTACGACACACAAGATCATGGTACCCGAATCGGGTTGCTGCTTCACTGCCACAAATACACCTGTGTTTGGCGAGAATAGGGGCGGCAAGTCGAAGGGCAACACCAATGCGGATGGTCTGTGGGTCGAGGCGTGTGCCAAGGCTGGAGTTGGGAACATCCAAAAGAAAGTCTCCTGCATGAGGAGCTCTCACTGCAAGGAGGCGGGCTCTATCCTTCCCTGACACACTCTGAAGCATTGCTGAGGCTATATTCTCTACTATTGGGCCATCCCAGTGCGACTGTTTGTAGTTGTTGGGGGGAGCAGGCCTGGTTTCAGAGCCTGTTAGATTATCCCAGATCCTGGCTCCGTCAATGAACTTTTGGTAATGGATTCCAATCGTGTCCCTAAGATGTTCAGGGAGAATTGCTGCTACAAGCACTCTGAATGCAATGCATGAAGACAGGAAAGCAGATAGAGCAATCTGAGATGACTTGCGGACACCAATGCCTCCTAGTCTGACTGGGAGTGTAGCTTGGTCCCACTGCCCATCTTCTAGAGTAAGGTTAAGTACTTTAATAAAGATCTGCCTCAGGATACTGTCATATTCGTGCAGTATAGGGTTATCATATGAAGGAGCACATCTTAGGAAATATGTCAACCTGGGCAGACTCAAGCATTTTGTGAGAAGGTACAAGTCATCATGGGTGTCAAGATTACCTATTCGTTGTTCCATTCTCCTCAATTTTTCCAGTTTCTTCCTGAGAATTGTGTCAATGGCATCGCTTCCCAGAGGTGCTCCAAGCAAGACACTATTTGTAGGGGCAATGACTGTTGCTCCTGGTAGTTTTGATATCACTGCATCTATCACTTGTTGATAACATATATATATATATATATATATATATATATATATATATATATATATATATATATATATATATATATATATATATATATATATATATATATATATATTATTATTTTATTAACACTTCAGCCGATTCCCAACAAGGCAGGGTGGCCCGAAAAGAAATAAATTCATCACTGTCTTGCCAGAGGGGTGCTTTACACTACAGTTATAAAACCGCAACATTAACACCCCTCCTTCAGAGTGCAGACACTGTACTTCCCATCTCCAGTACTCAAGTCCGGCCTGCCAGTTTCCCTGAATCCCTTTATAAATGTTACTTTGCTCACACTCCAACAGCACGTCAAGTATTAAAAACCATTTGTCTCCATTCACTCCTATCAAATACGCTCACGCATGTTTGCTGGAAGTCCAAGCCCCTCGTACACAAAACCTCCTTTACTCCCTCCCTCTAACGTTTCCTAGGCCGACCCCTACCCGCCTTCCATCCACTACAGATTTATACACTCTCGAAGTCGTTCTGTTTAGTTAGATTCTATCTACATGTCCAAACCACCTCAACAACCCCTCCTCAGCCCTCTGGATAATAGTTTTGGTAATCTCGCACCTCCTCCTAATCTCCAAACTACGGATTCTCTGCATCATATTCACACCACACATCCCCCTCAGACATGACATCTCCACTGCCTCCAGCCTTCTCCTCGTTGCAACATTCATCACCCATGCTTCACACCCATATAAGAGTGTTGTTATAACTATACTCTCATACAATGAAGGAACAAAAGTTAATAAGTCATCTTGACATTGTTTTATCATGTATAAAATGCTAATACCTCATATAAACCTCGTAATATCATGTATTATAATACCTCATTTTATCATGTATCGTCTTACCTTACAATTCCACTTGTGTCGTGGTTTAGCAGTAATAATAATAATAATAATAATTAATTAATAATAATAATAATAATAATAATAATAATAATAATAATAATAATAGTTTATTGTGACATGATACAAAGACGTACAATGGGTTATAAGGATGGGGTGTACATGCCAAAAACCCCTAATATGCAGAGCATTGTGGGCAAACTTAAAATTAACTAACAACTAAATGGTAAAAATTATAGTAAACAATTTACAATATAAGTATAGTTGAGTATTTAAGCTATGAAATTTGAACATAATTTGAACATAACAATTTAGAAACATAAGAGTTTAACAATTTTGAAGCATTACAGTTTTATAATATATCAACATAATAATTCATTATTTGTAGTAATGCAATTTATTAAATCAGATCAAACAAATCAAACCTAACCTAGTTGTTAGACTGTTGGGTTTAGTCCTGACTCTTTCTCTTCTACTTAAGCTCTTCCTCTCACCGGCTATTCTTCTTCTGTCCCCACTTCCCTCGCCCCTAGTGGGTCCTTACCTGAGAGTCTGAACTGAACCTAACCTAACCTCAAATCAATAATTTGTGTTGCAATAACAGTTTATATGGTCATTACATGAGTTACAAGGAGCACAAGAGTACATGATAATGTTACAAGGAGTACAAGAGTACATGATAATGTTACAAGGAGTACAAGAGTACATGAGAATGTTACAAGGAGTACAAGAGTACATGAGAATGTTACAAGGAGTACAAGAGTACATGATAATGTTACAAGGAGTACAAGAGTACATGAGAATGTTACAAGGAGTACAAGAGTACATGATAATGTTACAAGGAGTACAAGAGTACATGAGAATGTTACAAGGAGTACAAGAGTACATGATAATGTTACAAGGAGTACAAGAGTGCATGAGAATGTTACAAGGAGTACAAGAGTACATGAGAATGTTACAAGGAGTACAAGAGTACATGAGAATGTTACAAGGAGTACAAGAGTACATGATAATGTTACAAGGAGTACAAGAGTACATGATAATGTTACAAGGAGTACATGAGAATGTTACAAGGAGCACAAGAGTACATGAGAATGTTACAAGAAGTACAAGAGTACATGAGAATGTTACAAGGAGTACAAGAGTACATGAGAATGTTACAAGGAGTACAAGAGTACATGAGAATGTTACAAGGAGTACAAGAGTACATGATAATGTTACAAGGAGTACAAGAGTGCATGATAATGTTACAAGGAGTACAAGAGTGCATGAGAATGTTACAAGGAGTACATGAGAATGTTACAAGGAGTACAAGAGTACATGAGAATGTTACAAGGAGTACAAGAGTACATGAGAATGTTACAAGGAGTACAAGAGTACATGATAATGTTACAAGGAGTACATGAGAATGTTACAAGGAGCACAAGAGTACATGAGAATGTTACAAGGAGTACAAGAGTACATGAGAATGTTACAAGGAGTACAAGAGTACAGAGTACATGAGAATGTTACAAGGAGTACAAGAGTACATGATAATGTTACAAGGAGTACAAGAGTCATGAGAATGTTACAAGGAGTACAAAGTCATGAGAATGTTACAAGGAGTAATGAAATGTTACAAGGAGTACAAGAGTACATGAGAATGTTACAAGGAGTACATGATAATGTTACAAGGAGTACAAGAGTACATGATAATGTTACAAGGAGTACAAGAGTACATGAGAATGTTACAAGGAGTACAAGAGTACATGAGAATGTTACAAGAGTACAAGTGCATGGAATGTTACAAGGAGTACAAGAGTACATGAGAATGTTACAAGGAGTACAAGAGTACATGAGAATGTTACAAGGAGTACAAGAGTACATGAGAATGTTACAAGGAGTACAAGAGTACATGAGAATGTTACAAGGAGTACAAGAGCATGAGAATGTTACAAGGAGTACAAGAGTACATGAGAATGTTACAAGGAGTACAAGAGTACATGAGAATGTTACAAGGAGTACAAGAGTGCATGAGAATGTTACAAGTAGAGTACAAAAAGAGTACATGATGAGAATGTTACAAGGAGTACAAGAGTACATGAGAATGTTACAAGGAGTACAAGAGTGCATGAGAATGTTACAAGGAGTACAAGAGTACATGAGAATGTTACAAGGAGTACAAGAGTACATGAGAATGTTACAAGGAGTACAAGAGTCATGAGAATGTTACAAGGAGTACAAGAGTACATGAGAATGTTACAAGGGTACAAGTACATGATAATGTTACAAGGAGTACAAGAGTACATGAAATGTTACAAGGAGTACAAGAGTACATGATAATGTTACAAGGAGTACAAGAGTACATGATAATGTTCAAGTACAAGAGTACATGAGAATGTTACAAGGAGTACAAGAGTACATGAGAATGTTACAAGGAGTACAAGAGTACATGATAATGTTACAAGGAGTACATGATAATGTTACAAGGAGTACAAGAGTGCATGATAATGTTACAAGGAGTACAAGAGTACATGATAATGTTACAAGGAGTACAAGAGTGCATGATAATGTTACAAGGAGTACAAGAGTCATAATGTTACAAGGAGTACAAGAGTACATGAAATGTTACAAGGAGTACAAGAGTACATGATAATGTAGATACAGAGTACATGATAATGTTCAAGACAAGAGTACATGATAATGTTACAAGGAGTACAAGAGTGCATGAGAATGTTACAAGGAGTACAAGAGTAATGAGAATGTTACAAGGAGTCAAGAGTACATGAGTAATGTTACAAGGAGTACAGAGTACATGATAATGTTACAAGGAGTACAAGAGTACATGAAATGTTACAAGGAGTACAAGAGTACATGAGAATGTTACAAGGAGTACAAGAGTACATGATAATGTTACAAGGAGTACAAGAGTCATGATGAATGTTACAAGGAGTACAAGAGTACATGATAATGTTACAAGGAGTACAAGAGTCATGAGAATGTTACAAGGAGTACAAGAGTACATGAGAATGTTACAAGGAGTACAAGAGTACATGATAATGTTACAAGGAGTACAAGAGTGCATGAGAATGTTACAAGGAGTACAAGAGTACATGAGAATGTTACAAGGAGTACAAGAGTACATGAGAATGTTACAAGGAGTACAAGAGTACATGATAATGTTACAAGGAGTACAAGAGTACATGATAATGTTACAAGGAGTACAAGAGTACATGATAATGGATTTCTTTATTTGGTAATGCTGTAGGATCAAAGTTGGATTAGGTTGCATTAATTATAACAGGTTTATACATTATGAAGTATAAGTTTCAACATTTGCATTAGATTATGTTTGATAAATTATTGTTCTCTGAGCAACTATGTAAGTGGTTTTGATCAATTATGTAAGGGGTTTTGATAAATTATGTAAGGGGTTTTGATCAATTATGTAAGGGGTTTTGATCAATTATGTAAGGGGTTTTGATCAATTATGTAAGGGGTTTTGATCAATTATGTAAGGGGTTTTGAGGCTAGGGGAGTAACACAGTGAATAATGTTATTTTGAGGCAGTGAAAAGTGATTTATTAACTTTGTAGGTAATGTTAGGTATTGTGTATTTAGTTTTGGGTGAGAAGGTTTTTTTCAGCAGAGTTTTGAATTGATGTACAAACCGGGTTTCTTTGGTAATCATAGGTAATGAGTTCCACATTTTTGGGCCTCTAATGTGCATTGCGTTTTTGCATAGTGTGAGGTGGACGCGGGGAACATGGAAGAGTGATCTGTGCCTTGTGTTATGTTCATGTGTCCTGTTAAGGTTGGTAAGGAGAATTTTGAGTGGTGGGATAATATTTGAGTTTAGTGTTCTATGTATGTAATAGGCACTGTAAAAAGTATGGATGGTGGAGTATGTTGTCTAGATTGGGAATTTGTTATCATTCGGACTGCAGCCTTTTGTTGTGTTATAAGAACATAAGAATGGAGGAACACTGCAGAAGGCCTACTGGCCCATACAAGGCAGGTCCTTATCAAAACCACCACTACCTAAGAATTTACTCCTGTACTCACGACACTAATCAAACCCAGCCCCTCCCCCTCATATATTTGTCCAATCTCTTTTAAAGCCACCCAAGTTCCTAGCCTCTATCACCCTACTCGGAAGATTGTTCCACGCATCTACAACTCTGTTCGAAAACCAGTACTTGCCTATGTCCTTTCTAAATCTAAATTTATCCAATTTAAATCCGTTATTTCTCGTTCTTACTTGGTTCGATATCCTCAGTATTTTATTAATATCTCCTTTGTTTATGCCCATCATCCACTTGTACACCTCGATGATATCTCCCTCATTCTACGTCTCTCCAGAGAGTGGAGATTCAATGCTCTAAGTCTATCTTCATACGGGAGATTTCTTATACTGTAAATCATTTTAGTCATTCTTCTTTGTATGTTCTCCAATGAATCTATATCCATCCTGTAGTAAGGAGACCAAAACAGAGCTGCATAATCCAAATGAGGTCTCACTAGTGATGTATAGAGCTGTAAAATAACTTTTGGACTTCTGTTGCTTATACTTCTTGAAATAAATCCTAGTAATCTGTTAGCCTTATTGCGCACACTTAGGCACTGTTGTCTTGGCTTTAGATTTCTGCTTACCATGACTCCCAAGTCTTTTCACATTCTGTATGATCAAGCTCAACTTCACCTAGTTTATAAATTCGAGGATATTTTCATTACCAACGACTAGCACCTTACACTTGTCCACATTGAACTTCATCTGCCACTTTTCAGACCAAGACATTAATTTATCCAAATCCTCCTGGAGTTCACTGGTATCCTCCTCAGAATGAATTATACGGCCTATTTTTGTATCATCAGCAAATTTACTCATGTCACTTGCAATTCCTTCATCAAGGTCATTTATGTAAATTATGAACAACAATGGGCCCAAAACTGATCCTTGTGGAACGCCACTAGTGACAAATCCCCATTCAGATTTGACCCCATTAATGGAAACTCTCTGCTTTCTATTGGTAAGCCATGCCTCTATCCATGCTAGAACTTTACCTCCTATACCATGAGCTGCCACCTTTCTTAAGAGTCTCCTGTGAGGTACTCTATCGAAGGCCTTACTGAAATCCAAGTAAACTATATCATATTCTTTATAACTGTCTACTGCCTCAAATGTTTTATTGAAAAACGTCAGTAAATTTGTCAGGCAGGAACGACCTCTCGTAAACCCATGCTGAGATTCATTAATCAAATTATGTTCTTCAAGGTGACTTCTGATAATATCAGCTATAATTGATTCTAATAATTTGCCTACTATAGACGTGAGGCTTATTGGACGGTAATTTGATGGAATGGACTTATCCCTGATTTGAATATAGGAACTACATTAGCTATCTTCCACATCTCTGGCACAACACCAGTTAGGATGGACGTATTAAACACATTCGTTAATGGCTGACTAAGTTCCATTTTGCATTCTTTAAGTACCCTGGAAAACAACTCGTCGGGTCCCAGGGACTTATTTTGCTTCAGTTTATCTATCTGTTTGATAACCATATCCCTCGTGGTCTGAGATGATTTCTTGTTGTTGAGCCCCATGCACAGATTCCATAGGTGAGATAGGGGTAAAGGAGTGAGTGATAAAGGGAAAGGAGAGCTGGTTGTGGAACATAGTACCTTATCTTGGATAGTATTCCGTTTATCATTATGTTAAGTGGAACATTTGTAGCTCTGTTCCCAAACTGAAGGAAATAGGTTTTGTCAACATTGAGAGTAAGTTTGTTAGTTATCATCCAGGTAGATATTTTCTGCAATTCAGCATTTACAGTGTTGGCTAGTGTGACTGGGCTTGGGTGAGAGAAGACGTATGTAGCGTCATCTGCAAATAGTATGGGTTTGAGTAGTTGAGATGCATTTGGTAGGTCGTTTATGTAAATGAGAAAGAGAAGTGGGCCAAGAACACTTCCCTGTGGGACACCTACTGTAATTGTTTGTATGGAAGAGTTAGCTCCATTTGTGTACACGTATTGGCTTTTGTCGCTAAGGTATGACTTTAGGTAGTTGAGGGAGTGCCCTCTTATACCATAGTGTGATAATTTTAAGTGTAACAGATCATGGTCAATTTATATCATGGGATTTATATCAAGAAGTGTAAACAACAGAAGTCCAGCGGTTATATTACAGCTTTATACATCATTAGTAAGGCCTCACCTAGATTACGCAGCTCAGTTCTGGTCTCCATTTTACAGAATGGATATAAATTCGTTAGAAAACATTCAGCGACGAATGAAAAAGTTAATTCATAGCATTAGAAATCTTCCGTATGAAGAAAGATTGAAGACCCTTAAATTACATTCACTTGTAAGACGAAGAATGAGGGGAGACATGATCGAGGTATATAAGTGGAAGATGGGTATTAATAAGGGGGATATAAATAAGGTCTTGAGGATATCTCTCCAAGAGAGAACCCGCAATAATGGACTCAAATTGGATAAGTGTAGATTTAGAAATGATATAGGACAATATTGGTTTGGAAATAGGGTAGTTGATGAGTGGAACAGTCTGCCTAGTAGGGTTATTGAAGCTAGGACCTTGGGTAGTTTCAAATTTAGGTTGGATAAATACATGAGTGAGAGGGGTTGGATTTGAGTGGCACTCGCCCTTGAGTTAATAGAATCATCAAAGCTTATTTCTTGGGTAGAAGTGAAAATTAGGTTGGGCAATTATTGTTAGTGGGATGGATTGTGAAGGACCTGCCTAGTATGGGCCAACAGGCCTGCTGCAGTGTTCCTCCTTTCTTATGTTCTTCTTATGTATCAAAAGCTTTACGTAAATCAATGAAGATTCCCAGTGGGATTTCTTTTTTCTCGAGAGCGGTGTATATTATTTATAGCATGTGTATAATAACATCATTTGTGTTTTTATTAGGCCTGAAACCAAAATGACAGGGGTTGAGTACGTTGTGGGAGATGAGGTAGGAATAGATTTGCCTATGAATTAACTTCTCAAAGATTTTGGAGAGAAGGGGTAAGTTAGATATTGGCCTATAGTTATTCAGGTCTGTTTGATCTCCTTTATGTATGGGGGTAACCCTCGCTATTTTGAGTATTGATGGGAAGGTGGAGGATTTAATGGATTTAAGAACATAAGAACATAAGAAAGGAGGAACACTGCAGCAGGCCTGTTGGCCCATACTAGGCAGGTCCTTCACATTCCATCCCACTAATAGAATATTTGTTCAACCTAATTTTCAATGCTACTCAAGAAATAAGCTTTGATAATTTTATTTACTCATGTGCAATTTCCACTCAAATCCAACCCCTTTCACTCATGAATTTATCCAACCTAAATTTAAAACTACCCAAGGTCCTTGCTTCAATAACCCTACTAGGCAGACTGTTCCACTCATCAACTACCCTATTTCCAAACCAATACTTTCCTATATCCTTTCTAAATCTAAACTTATCTAACTTGAATCCATTATTGCGGGTTCTCTCTTGGAGAGATACCCTCAAGACCTTATTTATATCCCCTTTGTTAATACCCATTTTCCACTTGTATACCTCGATCATGTCTCCCTCATTCTACGTCTTACAAGTGAATGTAATTTAAGGGTCTTCAATCTTTCTTCGTAAGGAAGATTTCTAATGCTATGTATTAATTTAGTCATTCTATGCTGAATGTTTTCTAACGAATTTATGTCCATTCTGTAAAATGGAGACCAGAACTGAGCTGCGTAATCTAGGTGAGGCCTTACTAATGATGTATAAAGCTGTAGTATAACCTCCGGACTTCTGTTGCTAACACTTCTTGATATAAATCCCAGTAATCTATTTGCCTTATTACGTACGCTTAGGCATTGCTGTCTTGGTTTAAGGTTGCTGCTTACCATCACCCCCAAGTCCTTCTCGCAATCTGTATGGCTACGTTCTACGTTATTTAACTTATAAGTGCTTGGGTTATGGACACTTCCGAGCTTTAGAACTTTGCATTTATCTACATTGAACTGCATCTGCCATTTTTCTGACCAGGAATTGAGTTTGTCTAAATCCTCCTGTAGTTCACTGACATCTACGTCTGAATCGATTATCCTACCTATCTTCGTGTCATCAGCGAATTTGCTCATATCACTTGAAATTCCCTCGTCAAGGTCATTTATATATATTATAAACAACAACGGGCCCAAAACCGATCCCTGAGGAACGCCACTTGTTACAGATCCCCACTCCGATTTAACCCCATTTATGCACACCCTCTGCTTCCTATTGGTGAGCCATGACTCGATCCATGACAACACTTTTCCCCCAATGCCGTGAGCAGCCACTTTCTTTAACAGTCTCTGATGTGGTACTCTATCAAAAGCCTTACTAAAATCCAAATAAACAATATCGAATTCTTTATCATGATCAACTGCCTCAAATGCCTTACTGAAAAAAGTTAATAAATTAGTTAGGCAGGAACGGCCCTGGTGAATCCATGTTGAGTATCATTAATCAAATTATGCCTATCGAGATGGCTTCTTATGTTATCAGCTATAATCGACTCTAATAATTTGCCTACAATTGATGTTAGACTTATTGGGCGGTAATTTGATGGTAACGACTTGTCCCCTGTTTTAAAAATAGGAATTACATTAGCCATCTTCCACGTATCAGACACTACACCTGTTTGAAGAGATAGGTTAAAAATGTTAGTTAAGGGTTCACAGAGTTCAATTTTGCATTCCTTAAGAACCCTTGAAAAAAGCTCATCAGGGCCTGGCGATTTATTTTGCTTCAAACGGTCTATCTGTTTGATAACCATTTCGCTAGTGACTGTGATACTACATAATTTATCTTCTTCAGGCCCACTAAAATACCTAATTCTTGGGATATTATTAGTGTCTTCCTGAGTGAAAACCGAGAGAAAATAATTATTAAAAATAGAGCACATTTCATTCTCTTTGTCAGTAAGATACCCATAATTATTTTTATGGGGACCTATCTTATCTCTAACTTTTGTTCTATACACCTGGAAAAACTTTTGGGTTAGTTTTCGAATCCCTTGCAACTTTAATTTCGTAGTCCCGTTTAGCTTTTCTTATCCCCTTTTTAACATCCCTCTTAATGTCAATATACTGATTCATAAGATGACCCTCACCTCTTTTGATACGCCTATAAATTCCTTTCTTCTGCCCTAAAAGACATCTGAGCCTATTATTCATCCATTTTGGGTCATTTCTATTCGATCTAATTTCTTTATATGGGATAAATGTTCTTTGGGCAGCATGTATAGTATTCAGAAAACTGTCATATTGATAGCTCTCTTCATTACCCCAGTCCACAGATGATAAGTGTTCTCTAAGTCCATTGTAATCTGCTAAGCGAAAATCTGGGACCGTTACTGAGTTATTCCTACTATGAAACTTCCATTCAATGCCAAAGGTAATTGATTTGTGGTCGCTTGCGCCGAGTTCCTCTGTAATTTCTAAATTATTAACAAGGGTTTCCTTGTTTGCCAGAACTAAGTCAAGCAGGTTATTTCCCCTTGTAGGTTCTGTCACAAACTGCTTCAAAAAACAATCTTGAACTACTTCTAAGAAGTCGCTAGATTCTAAATTGTTAAAGAGTGTTGCAATAATTGGTTACAGTACTTGAACTAGTGTATGCATCGTATATCATAAATACCTTAGTGTGTCTTAGCATGAGAATGAACTTTCAGGCTTGTACTGTTATCAAAGTTTTGTTAATGGAGGTAGTGAGTGATAAATTTATACAGGTGGAGAGAGAGGTGGAGCGATGACCTGATCCACTTTACCAGTGAAGCGGGGTAGAACACCCACTTCCCCAGTGAAGCGGGGTAGAACACCCACTTCACCAGTGAAGCGGGGTAGAACACCCACTTCCCCAGTGAAGCGGGGTAGAACACCCACTTCACCAGTGAAGCTGGGTCTTAGAACACCCACTTTACCAGTGAAGCGGGGTAGAACACCCACTTCCCCAGTGAAGCGGGGTAGAACACCCACTTCTCCAGTGAAGCGGGGTAGAACACCCACTTCCCCAGTGAAGCGGGGTAGAACACCCACTTCACCAGTGAAGCGGGGTAGAACACCAACTTTACCATTGAAGCGGGGTAGAACACCCACTTCTCCAGTGAAGCGGGGTAGAACACCCACTTCACCAGTGAAGCTGGGTCTTAGAACACCCACTTTACCAGTGAAGCGGGGTAGAACACCCACTTCCCCAGTGAAGCGAGGTAGAACACCCACTTCCCCATTGAAGCGGGGTAGAACACCCACTTCACCAGTGAAGCGGGGTAGAACACCAACTTTACCATTGAAGCGGGGTAGAACACCCACTTTACCAGTGAAGCTGGGTCTTAGAACACCCACTCTACCAGTGAAGTGGGGTAGAACACCCACTTCACCAGTGAAGCGGGGTAGAACACCCACTTCACCAGTGAAGCGGGGTAGAACACCCACTTCCCCAGTGAAGCGGGGTAGAACACCCACTTCCCCAGTGAAGCGGGGTAGAACACCCACTTCCCCAGTGAAGCGGGGTAGAACACCCACTTCCCCAGTGAAGCGGGGTAGAACACCCACTTCACCAGTGAAGCGGGGTAGAACACCCACTTCACCAGTGAAGCGGGGTAGAACATCCACTTCACCAACGAAGAGGAACAGAGCATCCTCCCCTTCGCCAAGAAAGCGGGCTAGAGCCTCCATTTTACTAACGAACTGAGGCAGAGCCTCCACCTAGCAGGGTAGAGCACACAATCAGGAAATATAGTGTACCAGCATTGTATGAATGGGACTTGGGGATGTGTTTACATAATTATAAGGCTTATTTCTTAGATCACTGAGTGACTTGCATAACACATATACCATCACTTAAGTTTTAGAGGAGGAGGAGGTGTTGATTCACTGGGAATTCTCCCGGCCCGGGTCTTTACCAGATGGCGACCCGGCTCCGGCTCCCTGGCGTGGGAGTATCAGAGACCTATGTCTCCCATGGGAGGGTACCCCTCATTGGCAGGACCAACTGGCCCCTGGCCTAGCCACATTCCCCACCAGCACGAGGCATGGAGGTAGATAGATGCTAGGCCTCTCTGGTCTGCCACCTTCAATAACGGGAAGGGCAGGCTTACGAGCTGCAGATGGTAGCAAGCTCCAGCCTGGGCACCTACCCTGCCCTAGAAGGGCTGGGCATGGTGATCGACCTAAGTTTTAGAATTCATCCGACTGTTATGGTAAAAACAATAAGAGAAAACATATGAGTTGAACCTAAATATGGAGAATTTGCAACTAACTTACCATTTGAGATTGTAGATGTGAGATTTAGTAGACCTTTTATCGCAGGGTGGAGTCTATATTAAGTCGATTGATAAAAGCCTAAAGGTAAAACTGATGCTTATCACAAGATTATTGGCTATTATTATATTATTTTGATCTGGAAGGTCTCATAGTGAGTGAGAAAAGGTATAGGTTCAACAGGCCACTAAATCATTTTATTTTAAAAGTGAACCAAGAATGGGAGTGTATTAAAGGGAGGAGATAATATTAAGATATAATGATGAGTGACGAAGATAAAGCTGGATTATGTGGAAATTCCTTTCCAGGTACAAACAATATAATCATATTTTACCATTCAATAACTATGTCTGTGCATTTTTGTGTTCGCTGCAATTTGCAGTAACAGGATAAGAGATAATTTGCAGTAACAGGATGAGATAGATAATTTGCAGTAACAGGATAAGAGAGATAATTTGCTGTAACAGGATAAGAGATAATTTGCAGTAACAGGATAAGAGAGATAATTTGCAGTAAAGGATAAGAGAGATAATTTGCAGTAACAGGATAAAAGAGATAATTTGCAGTAACAGGATAAGAGAGATAATTTGCAGTAACAGGATAAGAGAGATAATTTGCAGTAACAGGATAAGAGAGAAAATTTGCAGTAACAGGATAAGAGAGATAATTTGCAGTAACAGGATAAGAGAGATAATTTGCAGTAACAGGATAAGAGAGATAAGCTGTTAATGTTCTGTCATAATATTTACTACGATTTAAGAATATTTAGAAAGAATTGACTGTTACCAAATATGATACTGAGATCAATTCCAATAGGCACTCAAATTCTTTATAGTGGATATCGGTAATGTTAGGCTTCAAGAGTCTGTGAGTTTGTTGAATGACTCTCTTTTGAGCTCATCAGAATAATATATCAAGGCTTGGAAATCTTTGAGGTATACTCAGTGTATACTTAAAGACACTCCTAAGGCTGTGTTACCCTTGTTATATAAAGGTAAGCAAGGTGTATGCTATGATTACATTGATAGTTTGAAGAGATTAGATGAAGAACAGTTACCAACTATAGATAAATTCTTTAATTCGTTAATAGTGAGATTACACAGAAAGATTATTATCATGTGCAGAGAGATTTTCATTTGGTAAATTGTAAGAATTTGGGTGATTATTTGATGTTATATTTGAAGTCATATGTAGGATTATTAGCTGACGTGTTTATGGAGAGGTAGAGAACACTCAAAGATATTTATAATTTACATGTTAATAATTATATCAGTTGACCATCATTCAGTTGGGATGCCTTTTAGTAAAAATCAAAAGTTGAGATAGATATAATCTTTTCCCATGAATTATATGAACTCATTGAAAGAAATCTTAAATTTGGTTATATTAGAGCAGTCAGTCAGTTTACCAAAGCAAATAATCCATTAGTAAATCCTAAATTCGAAGACGGGGGTTTGGGCACTCATGTATTATATTTAGATTTCAATTCGCTCTATGGCAGTGCAATGGTTAATTAAAGCAATCCCACAAAAAGATATAAATAAATTAACATATAAAGAGAAGGATGCTTCTGTTGATGTTGGGTTGAGTAATATTTCTTGTGAGGGATAAGAGGTATTGGATATCGTGCAATATAAAGCAAGTAAACCCTGATGTACACAGAGGACCTTCCCTTGTTGCCATCACACCTGAATATAACAGATCATATGCTGTCTCCTCTTCGTGAAACTGTTTTCAAATCTGAAGACAGAAAATTACCAAAATCCAACACGAAATTAGTGGCTAGTCATTTACCACAAAAAAAAATTATTTAGTGAGTTTAGAATTATTACAATTATTAATGGATATTGGTTTAGAGGTTGAAAAAATATACGATGTATATATTTATGAACAGAGCAATTTTTTAGAATCGTTTTTCAGAACTAATATTGAACAGTCAACTGCTACTGGCAATGCTCCATTAAGTCCAAAGCTTTCAAGTTGACAAATAATGTTATCTATGGGAAATATCTACTTAATATTTCAAATTATGGAGACACATACAGATATATAAATAATTAAAGGCATTCTCCAAAGGCGTCAAAGATTAGTTTCTGAAAAATATTACACAAGACAGAGTAATTTGTTCACTTACCGAACCAAAATTATTGGTTAACCAACTCCTTTACATAAATAACAAAAAAGGCACAATACCGTGACTGGAACAATACACACACAACCCGCACATATAAAAGGAGAGGAGCTTACGACGACGTTTCGGTCCGACTTGGACCATTTACAAAGTCACACTAACACGAAGGACAGGTGGAAGGGATATTTATAGGCAGGCAGACAGGGGAGGGCACAAGAAAGTGGTGGAGGGGTAATGGAGGTAGTAGTGATAGTGGTAGTGGTAGTGGAGTCAGTCATAAACTAGGAAAGGAGCACTGCAATGACCCTGGCGGCCCGCAAGGGTAAGAACAAGAACACAGTGGGGAAAAATAAAATAAAATAAATAAAATAAAATGGAGGACAAATACAAGGCAAAAGAGAAGAAAAGAAAGAGAACCCAGAGGAGAAAGGAGAAAGAGAAGAAGGGGGAAGAGAAGATAGGGAAGGAATCAGGTTAAGTCACGGGTGTTCTGAAGTTTGGAGCATTTAACAATGTAATGGGAGAGGAAAGCATCAACAGAGACAAAGCCAGGGCTAAGATTCATACAGGGAAAGTTGTGTATAAGGGAGGATTCAACCAGGCGGCGACTATGAAAGTTAGACGTAGGGTAGACAGTTTTAGCAGAAGACCAATCAATAGGATGACTGTGATCTCTGACATGACAGAAAAGAGCATTATTAGTGTCGGCAAGCCTAACACTATTTTTGTGCTCCCTAAGTCTGTCAGAAAGAGATCGGCCAGTTTCTCCGAAGTACTGAAGAGGACAGGAGGAGCAAGAAATAGAGTAGACACCAGGAGAATCTGTGGAGGGAGGAGAGGTATGAACTAGATTAGTGCGAAGAGTGTTAGTCTGACGAAAGGTAAGTTTGATGTCTAAGGAACGGATTTCAAATTCTCGAGATTGACAAAAAGAAATTGCATTACTTTTGGTATAAAGTTATAAAAGCTCACCATAGAGATGATGTTCATTTGTTGTAAACAGACACAGATTCATACATATTCAGCAGCATAAAATGTTGGGATTTACACACTGAGTTAAAGCGGGAACCATTGATATCATATATGGATATCTCTAATTACCTCAGAAATCATCAGTTGTATGATAACAGTAGGAAAGGGGAGTTAGGTTTATTAAAATCTGAAATAAAACATTATAATATTGATGAATTAGTAACTCTGAGGGCAAAAATGTATATTTGAGACAGCAAATATAAGTAGAGTAAAGAGAATCCTATCCCATTTCAAGCCTTTGTCAACTCATGTTTATTATAGCAATGTTTTGTCTAATCCAGATAAGGAAACTTTTGAGTGTAAATCGATTAGTAATTTGAAGGGAAAATGTTCACGGAAAAGATTAAAAAGAGAGAGTTGTCAGCCTTTGATGATAAATAATACGTCATAGACACCACTAGTTCCCCAGGTTATGGTCACAGATGACTGGCCTAGGATAATGTTCACCCTATCATTAAAAATGTTATAAAAACAATGTGAAAAGTTATGTAACATTGTATATACCTAATGATGAAGACTGAAAGTTGTATAAACATGTAATATTGAAATACTTTCCATGTAAGGTATCCTTAAAGAAATTTTGAACTTGTATTTGCTTATGAATATCTCGCCATCACTGTAAGGTACTTACGTACGTATAAACGTATATATACCATGTCAATAAAAATTGTATACTTTGTAATGTTTTACTTGTCAGAGTAAAACTTACCAGTTTATGAATATGATTACCTCTGTATAAAACCCAAATTCCGTTTATGTGGTCAGGTCTTGTAACAAGTATCGTACACACCTGACACCAATAATTTTACTTTCTTTAATAATGAGATTTAAATATTTGTTAATTTTGACCATGGTGTGGTTACTACACACAGTGCAACTCTCAATAATAAAAACAAATTAAAGTTGGTCATAAAACTATTGGGTAATGATATAAGTATTTAAATAAAACTTTTAAATCACCCCAACTCACTTTACATATAAAATATAAAATATGATAAACAAATTTCATTTCTATGAATAACAAGGAAAAAAATATTGCTCCAAGACTTCACCCGCTGGGAAAAATATTGATCCAAGACTTCACCCGCTGGGAAAAATATTGATCCAAGACTTCACCCGCTGGGAAAAATATTGCTCCAAGACTTCACCAGCTGGGAAAAATATTGATCCAAGACTTCACCAGCTGGGAAAAATATTGATCCAAGACTTCACCCGCTGGGAAAAATATTGATCCAAGACTTCACCCGCTGGGAAAAATATTGATCCAAGACTTCACCGCTGGGAAAAATATTGCTCCAAGACTTCACCAGCTGGGAAAAATATTGATCCAAGACTTCACCCGCTGGGAAAAATATTGATCCAAGACTTCACCCGCTGGGAAAAATATTGCTCCAAGACTTCACCAGCTGGGAAAAATATTGATCCAAGACTTCACCCGCTGGGAAAATATTGATCCAAGACTTCACCCGCTGGGAAAATATTGATCCAAGACTTCACCCGCTGGGAAAATATTGATCCAAGACTTCACCCGCTGGGAAAAATATTGCTCCAAGACTTCACCAGCTGGGAAAAATATTGATCCAAGACTTCACCCGCTGGGAAAAATATTGATCCAAGACTTCACCCGCTGGGAAAATATTGATCCAAGACTTCACCCGCTGGGAAAATATTGATCCAAGACTTCACCCGCTGGGAAAAATATTGATCCAAGACTTCACCCGCTGGGAAAAATATTGATCCAAGACTTCACCCGCTGGGAAAAATATTGATCCAAGACTTCACCCGCTGGGAAAAATATTGATCCAAGACTTCACCCGCTGGGAAAAATATTGATCCAAGACTTCACCCGCTGGAATAGATCAAGACTTCACCTGGGAAAAAATTGCTCCAAGACTTCACCAGCTGGGAAAATATTGATCCAAGACTTCACCCGCTGGGAAAATATTGATCCAAGACTTCACCCGCTGGGAAAAATATTGATCCAAGACTTCACCCGCTGGGAAAAATATTGATCCAAGACTTCACCCGCTGGGAAAAATATTGATCCAAGACTTCACCCGCTGGGAAAAATATTGATCCAAGACTTCACCCGCTGGGAAAAATAATTGATTCGAGGAAAATGGATGTGATCATAGCGAATAAAAGTGTATTATTATTATA
>WNWK01016854.1:0-43852 GCA_009830355.1 Cherax destructor
GGAAGTCGCCTGCACTTGAAGGAAAGAACAGTTCGGGGAGGGGGGAAAACAGTGCCTGCACTCTGAAATGAGGGATTGTTACAGTCCTGGAGGTGGAAGACAGTACCGCATTTGAAGGATGAGTGAGGAGTTCGGGGGTGAAGAAAACCCACCTGAAGGATGGGGAGGATGTTACATTTCGGGGAGGTGGGAAGTACAGACCTGCACTCGGGAAGGATGAGGAGGATGTTACAGTCCTGGAGGTGGGAAGTACAGTCCCTGCACCTGAAGGATGAGGAGGATGTTACAGCTGGGGGTTGGGTACAGACCTGCATCAAATGAGGAATGTTACAGTTATGGAGGGGAAGACAGTGCCTGCACCTGAAGGATGGGGATGTTAAGTTCTGAGGGGGGAAGTACAGACCCACCGGGGGATGAGGGGGATGTTACAGTCCGGGAGGTGGGGGTGCCCACTCTAAGGATGGGGGGATGTTACAGCCCGGAGGGGGCAGACCTGCACTTGAAGGATGGGTGGGGATGTTACAGTCCTGGAGGGGGGCAGTACCTGCATTTGGAAGGATGGGGAGGATGTTAGTCCGGGAGGTGGGGAAGTACCTGCATTTTGAAGGATATGAGGATGTTACGTCCGGGAGGTAAGACAGACTGCACCTGAAGGATGGGAGGATGTTACAGTTCTGGAGGGGGGAAGACAGACCCACTGAGGATGAGTGAAGCAGTTCTGGGGGGGAAGACAGACCTGCACCTGAAGGATGAGGAGGGGGGGCCCTGGGGGGGGACAGACCCACCTGAAGGATGGGTGGGGAGTTACAGTCCTGGAGGTGGGAAGACAGTCCTGCACTTAAGGATGGGGGGATGCCCCTGGAGGTGGAAGAAATGACCTGAAGGATGAGGAGGATGTTACAGCGGGAGGGGGGAAGTACAGACCACACCTGAAGGATGAGTGAGGATGTTACAGTTCTGGAGGTGGAAAACAGACCTGCACTCTGAAGGATGAGTGAGGATGTTACAGTCCTGGAGGTGGGAAAAGGCCGTTTTGAAGGATGGGTGAGGATGCACAGTTCTGGGGGGGGAAGTACAGTCCCTACACTAAAGGGATAGAGGATTTTAAAGTTCTGGAGGGGGGGAAAAAGTACCTACACTCTGAAGGATGAGTGAGGATGTTAAGTTCTGGGGTGGCCAGCCCGCACCGGGGGGGGGGCAAACCCTCCTGAAGGATGAGGAGGATGTTACAGTTCTGGAGGTGGAAGAAGTACCACACTTTAAAGGGAAAGGAGGATTTTAAAGCTGGGGTGGCAAGTACCCACACTATGAAGGAAGAGTGAGGATTAAGTTCGGGGAGGTGGCAAGACAGTACCTGCACTATGAAGGAAGAGTGAGGATGTTACAGTCCTGAGGTGGCGACAGACCCACTATAAAGGGAAGAGGAGGATGTTAAACCACAAACCCTTTTTAACCAGTTACAAAAACCCGCAGCAAGACAGCACAACTGAGTGATGGTGACGGTGTTACCTCAGTTAACCTCGGTGGAAGCGACGCTTGCGGTAAAAATAAACCATTCTTTTTCCCGGGGTTAACATGAAACAATTACCAACCATTAAAAAAATCACCTCATTAATCCCATACTAAAATAGGATAAAAAGTGTCCTCTGATTAGGTCCAGAACGGGCCACTGAATCTGGCACTCTTCCTTGCTCTTTCCTACTTTCCCCTTTTTTAATTTTCTTCTTTAATCCTTCCCAAATTCGTCAGCACTTTGAATGGAAAACAACTTGAACTCCAGATTTTTTGCTGACCATTAAGACACATTTTAACAGCGTACTTTATTCTCTAAACGTTTCGCCCACTTCCAGCAGTTGCTTTACTAGTGATCCCTTTAAATTTGAAAAAAAGCAACGATCAAGAAGAAATTTCTCGCCAACTGGTAGTTATTTTTTATCGAGTTATATACAGTGATGGATCTAAGCAGGAGTCTACTGGCAGGGCAATCTGTCCTTGTTGTTCCCCCCTAGTTCACTGGCAGGGCACATCGCCTTGTTGTTCCCCCTATTTCTACTGGCAGGGACATCCCCTTTTGTGTTCCCTATTTCCACTGGCAGGGCCCACATCTGCCTTGTGTTACCCCTAGCCCCACTGGAAGGTACATCGCCCTTGTTGTTCCCCCCAGTTCTACTGGGGGCACATCTCTCTTGTTGTTACCTCCCTAGTTCTACTGGAGGGCAATCTCCCTTTTGTTGTTACCTCCTATTTCTACTGGCAGGGCTACATCTGCTTTTGTTGTTACCCCCTAGTTCTACTGGACCATCGTCTTGTTGTTCCCCAGTTCACTGGCAGGGCTACATCGTTTTTTGCTGTTCCTCCATTTCCCCACTGGCAGGGCCACATCCCCTTTGTTGTTACCCCCCATTTCTCTGGCAGGGCAACCCTTTTGTTGTTCCCATATTCACTGGCAGGCACATCCCTTTTGTTGTTCCCTCCTAGTTATCAGGGCACATCTGCTCTTGTGTTACCCCATAGCCCCACTGGCGGGGCACATCCCTTTTGTTGTTACCCATTTTCACTGGCGGGGCACATCGTCTTGTTGTTACCCCATATTTCTACTGGGGGGCACATCTCCCTTTTTGTTGCCACATCTCTAGTTAAGAACGATAACAACTTTGTTGAGTTAGACATAAGAATTAACAACTGGGCGTCTACACTGCAAACTGAATTGTTTCCCATCCTAATGGCGCTAAGTTAACTTACGATATGAGTTTGACTTGTTTCATTACTGATTCTATGTCATACTAAGGTTCTGACTACATAATGATTCTAACAACATGCTTATTGGAGAAGCCAGGTACAGATACTCAAAACCGGGAAAAGGGAATTCATAAAAAGTTGATACATTAGCCAAAAAAAAGACCCAAAAGGGAGAATGTAGAATATAACATTGGTTAATGTGTCTAGCATTGGGAATAATATTGGGAGAGAAGAAAATAATGAAACGGGAATGTTATAAATGCAATTGGCCTGAGAATCTATAACTCACTAAAATTTGAATGTAGATAAGACATTTATAGAGCAACTTGCAATGTGAACACTGACTGGTGTTGTAGTGGGGGGCTTAGGCTTGGTTACAACCCTATGGAACACTAAGTGCTTAACTCCACTTATTAAAAAAAACAGAGATAGACAGTATAAAACCTATGTGACATGTCAAGAATCTTATTAAAAAAAAGATAAGATAAAAGCAAATTTTCCCAAATTTGTTGTAAAGATAAGTGAACTGTAGATATAAACCAGATGTATTGAACTCATATCCATCCAGATGGATATGAATAGACACTACCATCCACAGGATGTATATGAGGTGCACAATAAAATAGCCACCACCATCCACAGGGTGGATAGAGGGCACAATAAAATATCCACCACCATCCACAGGGGATAGAGGACACAATAAAAAACCACTACCATCCACAGGATGGATATGAGGTACACAAAAACTAGCCACTACCATCCACAGGGTGGATATGAGGCACAAAAACAGCCACACCATCCACAAAATGGATATGAGGAAAATAACTAATACCACAACAGGATGGATATGAACACAATAAACAGCCATACCATCCACAGGATGGATATCAGGTGCACAAAAATAGCCACTACCATCCACAGGATGGGAAGAGGACAAATAAATAGCCACTACCATCCACAGGATGGGTAGAGGACAAAATAACTAGCCCCCATCCACAGGATGGGTATGAGGTACACAATAAAAAGCATAATCCACAGATGGGAAAGAAAAATAAAAAAAGCCACTACCTTCCACAGGAGAATATGAGGTACACAAAAATTGGATCCATCCCAGGGTGGGTATGAGGAAAATAAATTAGCCACACCATCCACAGGATGGGTATGAACACAAAAAGCCACTACCATCCACAGGATGGATATGAGGGGACACAAAAATTAGGGCAACCATCCACAGGATGGATATGAGGGGCCCAAAAAAATAGCCCACCATCCAAAGGATGGGTATGAGGGCAAATAAACTAGCATACCATCCACAGGGTGGGTATGAGGGCACAAAAACAGCCACTACCATCCCCAGGATGGGAAGATGCACAAAAATAGCCACCACCATCCAAATGGATATGAGGTGCACAAAAAAATAGCCACTACCATCCACAGGATGGATATGAGGTGCAAATAAACTAGCCACACCATCCACAGGATGGATATGAGGTACACAATAAAACCCCCAATCCACAGGATGGATATGAGGTAAAAAAATAGCCACACCATCCCAAAAGGATGGGTATGAGGAAAAAAAACCCCACCATCAAAGGGGGAAAATGAGAAAACAATGTAACCACAACCACAGGATGGATATGAGGCACAATAAACTAGCCACACCATCCAAGGATGGGAAAAACAAAAACTAGCCCCTACCATCCACAGGATGAAATGAGGCACAAAACTAGCACACCATCCACAGGGTGGATAGAGGCACAAAAACCCAAATAATCCAGGATGGATATGGGAACAAAAACTAGCCCACCCCCCAGGATAAATATGAGGTACAAAATAAACTACCACTACCATCAACAGGGGGGAAAAGATAAAAGTAACCCCTACCATCCACAGGATGGATAGAGGTGCACAATAAACTAGCCACTACCATCCACAGGATGGGTATGAGATACACAATAAACTAGCCACTACCATCCACAGGATGGATATGAGATACACAATAAAAATGAACTACCATCCACAGGATGGATATGAGGAAAAAAACAGCCACTACCATCCACAGGATGGATATAAGGTACAAAATAAACTAGCCACTACCATCCACAGGATGGATATGAGGCAAAACAAAAACAGCCCCTACCATCTACAGGATGGATATGAGGTAAAAAAAAACTAGCCACTACCATCCAAGGGTGGATAAGGCACAATAAATAGCCACTTTCCCTCCACAGGATGGATATATAAAAAAACTAACACCATCCAAAGGGTGGATATGAGGAACAATAACCAGCCACACCCTCCACAGGGTGAATATGAGGTGCAAATTGATACCATCCACAGGGTGGGAAAGAGGACAATAAACTAGCCACACCCTCCACAGGGTGGATAAGAGGGCACAAAAACCAGGGCCCCTACCATCCACAGGATGGATATGGGGCAAAATAGCCACTACCATCCACAGGATGGATATGGGGACAAATAAAAAGCCACACCATCCACAGGATGGATATGAGGTACAAAAACACACTACCATCCACAGGATGGATATGAGGACACAAAAATTTCCAACCCTCCACAGGATGGATAGAGGTAAAATAAAAATAGCCACACCATCCACAGGGTGGATATGAGGGACACAAAAAATAGCCACTACCATCCCCAAGATGGATATGAGGCACAATAACAGCCACTACCCTCCACAGGATGGACATGATTTACACAATAAAATAGCCACTACCATCCACGGATGGATATGAGGTAAAAATAAACTAGTCACTACCATCCACAGGATGTATATGAGGTGCACAATAAACAACTACCATCCACAGGATGATATGAGGCAAAAAAAAATTAGCCACTACCATCCCAGGGATATGAGGACAAAAAATTTGCCACTACCATCCACAGGATGAATGAGGCAAATAAATTTGCCACTACCATCCACAGGATGTAAGGTAAAATAAATAGCCCCTACCATCCACAGGATGGATATGAGGTACACAATAATTTGGGGACTACCATCCACAGGATGGATATGAGGAACAATAAACTAGTCACCCATCCACAGGATGTATAGAGGTGCACAAAAACTAGCCACTACCATCCACAGGATGTATATGAGGACACAAAAATTAGCCACTACCATCCACAGGATGTATATGAGGTACACAAAAACTAGCCACCCATCCAAAGGATGGATATGAGGCAAAAACTAGCCACTACCACCCGGATATATGAGGGCACAATAAAATAGTCACTACCATCCAAGGATGTATATGAGGTGCAAAATAAAAAGCCCACTACCACAGGAAAGAGGAAAATAAAAGCCACTACATCCCAGGGTGGATATGAGGTACACAATAAACTAGTCACTACCACCCCCAGGATGGATATTAGGTACACAAAAACTAGCCCCACCATCCCCAGGATGAATATGAGGTACACAAAATGCCACTACCATCCCGGATGAATATGAGGTACACAAAAACTAAATACCATCCACAGGATGAATATGAGGTACACAATAAACTAGCCCTACCATCAACAGGATGAAATGAGGTGCACAATAAACAGCAACTTTAGTGAATATCAATATAAATATCCTCATCAGTCAATACAGAGTATGGACTGAAGAAGTCTACTGTGTGGGGGAAAAGTTTTATCAAAAAAGACACAACGTTTCACATGTGTCTTAATCATCAACTTGTTTGTATTATATACCATTTTCAGCAATACTGAACTCTTATTGAAGTTGATGTGTGTCCAGAGTTTTTCCCAACTGTCCCAGGGGGCTCTACGGCCCACGGACCAGCCTCCTGGACCACCCTCCTGACCCGGCTCACTTAACCTGCCTCCTGGGCTAGCCTCCCGACCAGCCCCCTCCCGCCCCGTGGATCAGCCTCCTGACCAGCCTCCGACCAGGCTCACTGGGCAGCCTCCTGACCAGCCTCCTGACCAGCCTCCTGACTAGCCTCCTGACCAGGCTCCCGGGAACCCCTGACCAGCCCCCGACCAGCCTCCCTTCAGCCTCCTGACCAGCCTCCTGACCAGCCTCCTGACCAGCCTCCGACCTGCCCCCCGACAAGTTTCCCGACCAGTCTCCCCGGGCCACCTCCCCGACCAGGCCCCTGACCAGCCTCCTGACTTGCCCCCTGACCAGCCTCCTGACCAGCCCCCTGACCGGCTACTACCCGCCTCCTGACCAGCCCCCTGACCAGCCCCTTTTACCAGTCCCGACTAGTCCCGACCCGCCCCCCGGGCCGCCTCCCGGGCCCGCCCCATACCGCCCCTGATAGCCTCCCGGGGAAGGCTTACCCCCTCCTGGGCCAGGCCCCGGGCCAGCCCCTGACCAGCCTCCGACCAGCCCCCGACCAGCCCCTGACCAGGCCCTGACCAGCCTCCCCTTTACCAGCCTCCCCGACCAGCCTCCCTTTACCAGGCCCTGAAAAACACCTGACCAGGCCCTGACCAGCCTCCTGGGAAAAGGCTCTGGGCTAGCCCCCGGACCCCCCCGAACAGCCTCCTGGGGCAAGTACCTAAGCCCCTGGGCCCGTCCTGACCAGGCTCCTGACCAGCCCCCCTTTACCAGCCTCCCACCAGCCCCCGGACTAGCCTCCCACCAGGGCCCGACAAGCCTACCTGACCAAGCTCCTTTGGGGACCTGACCAGGCCCCGACCAGCCTCCTGAACAGGCTCCTGACCGCCTCCTGGACCAGCCTCCTGGGAAAATACCTGACCAGGCCCCCGGGCCAGCCCCTTTAACAGGCCCTGGACTAGCCTCCCCGACCAGCCCTCGACCCCCCTGGAAAAACCACCTACCAGCTCTGACCCCGCCCCCTGACCAGGCTCCTGACCAGCCTCCTTTACCAGCCTCCTGGGCCAGCCCCCTGGGGCTAGCCCCTGACCAGGCTCCTGGACGCCTACCTGACCAAGCCCCGGAAAAACCTACCACCCAGGCCCTGACCAGCCTCCCCGGGAAATCCCACCAGCCTCCTGACCACCCCCGGGGCCACCTGACCAGCCCCCCTGACCAGGCCCCCCACCAGCCCCCCTTGACCAGCCTCTTGGGCCAGCCTCCTGGACCAGCCTCCTGGGCTAGCCTCCTGACCAGGCCCTGGGCATGCCTCCGACCAGGCCCTGGGCCAGGCCCTGAAAGGGCCCCGACCCGGCTCCTGGACAAGCCTCCTGACCAGCCTCCTGACCAGGGCCTCCCCGGACCAGGCCCCCGGACCAGGCCCTGACCAGGCCCCCGGACAAGTACCACGCCACCTGGACCAGGCCCAGACCAGCCCCTGACCAGCCTCCTGGTCAGCCTCCGGCCAGGTCCCCGGGCAACCCCTGGACCAGCCCCCTGACCAGCCTCCTGACCAGGCCCCTGGGGCCCAGGCCCTGACCAGGCCCTGACCAGGCCCTGGGCAAGTCACCTGACCCAGCCTACCTGGGCCAGGGGGTCCCAGACCCAGCCCCCTGGACCAGCCTCCTTTGGGCCAGCCCCTGGTCCAGCCCCTACCAGGCCCGACAAGTACCCGGGCCAGCCTTGACCAGGCCCCTTGACCAGCCTCCTGGGCCAGGCCCTGGGCCCAACCCCCGGACCAGCCTCCCCGACCAGCCTCCTGGGCCAGGCCCCCCCCCCTGACCAGCCTCCTGGGCCAGCCTCCGGGGAAAAGCCTACCTGACCAGCCTCCTGACCAGCCTCCTGACCAGCCTCCTGGGGCCAGCCTCCTTTACCAGCCTCTGGACCAGCCTCCCGACCAGGCCTGACCAGCCTCCCGACCAGCCTCCCACCAGGCCCCGACCACCCCCCTGGGGCCAGCCTCCCGACCAGGCTCCCCGACCAGTCCGACCAGCCTCCTGACCAGGCTAGGGCCCAGCCCCCGAACCAGCCTTGACCAGCCTCCCCGACCAGCCTCCTGGGCCAGCCTCCTGACCAGCCTCCTGACCAGCCTCCTGACCAGCCTCCTGACCAGCCTCCTGACCAGCCTCCTGACCAGGCCCTGACCAGCCTCCTGACCAGGCCCCCTGACCAGCCTCCTGACCAGGCTCCGACCAGCCTCCTGACCAGCCTCCTGACCATCCTGACCAGCCTCCGGGCCAGCCCCTGACCCGCCCCCGACCAGGGTCCTGACCAGCCTCCCCGGGCCCAGGCCCTGACCAGCCTCCTGACCAGCCTCCGACCCAGGCCCCGACCAGCCTCCTGACCAGGCTCCTGACCAGGCCTCCGGACCAGGCCCCTGGGCCAGCCTCCCCGACCAGCAACCCGGACCAGCCTCCCCGACCAGGCTCACCACACAAGCAAGAACAAGAACAAAGTTTGTGCCACATTAATGTTTTAGAACAGTGGAAGATATTTTCTGACATTTCAATTTATAGTCACTAAACACACAAAGTTTCCATCACACAAAAGTGTTCATCACAAAAAAAATGTTCATCACACACAAAAATGTTCACCACATACAAGAACATATAACATTTATATCGGGATTATTCCACATTTTGTCATATTTTCAATGATTTAAAAGGTCAACGACTCTTAAACCCTCTGTGCAAAAGGGAAAAACCAATAAACCTAAAGTTTCTTAAAAATTTGACAGGTTCTAAAATTCTTGCCAACCCAGGTTGTGGTTCGCCGTCAAACTTCTGCAGGCAGCAGAACAGCCCGTTAAACGGGCCCTGTCCATCCGGGGGCCTCGTCTGAACCCAAAAGGGGGGCTTTGCCCCCCTAGAAAACATTTTCAAGTCCCCAAAAAGATTTTACAACAGTGGGGGTTGGGATCTTCCCTCAAGTCTTCCATGTACAGGTTAGAGGTATAGTGATCTGAGGTGTTCCTAATATTTTTGTTCTTTTTACTTCATTTTGGCACTATAGACCTTGTACACTGACACCTGTTTTTTTGATCTATGCTGGCACTATAGACCTGGTACACTGTACACCTGGTTTTCTGGGGTCTATCGGGCTTGACCCTGTACACTGTACCCTGTTCTTTACTGAGTCTATGCTGGCACTATACGCCTCTGACACTGTACACCTGTGCTTTTTTCTAGTTATGCTCCTATGGCCCCCGTACACTGTCACCCGGGTTTTTTAGTCTTGGGGACTTCGATTCTCCTGTCACCTCTGCTGTTTTACTGAGCTATGTGGACTATACGACCTCTGTACGCATGTGCTGTTTTCTGAGTCTATGCTGGCACTTCGACCCGTCCCTGTACACCGTGCTTTTTTACGAGTCTATCTGGACTATACGACCTCTGTACACTGTACACCTGTGCTTTTTTTACTGAGTCTATGCTGGCATATGACCCTGTCACTGTACACCGTGCTGTTTTACTGAGTCTATGCTGGCACTATACGCCTCTGTACACTGTACACCGCTGCTGTTTACTGAGTCTTGCTGGTACTATACGACCTCTGTACACTGTCACCTGTGCTTTTTTACTGAATCTATGCTGGCACTTACGACCTCTACACTGTACACCGGGCTGTTTTACTGAGTCTATGCTGGCAGTATCGACTCTGTACACTGTACACTTGTGCTGTTTTAATGAGTGTATGCTGGCAGTATACGATGCTGGCCCAATACCGGCTGGAACAATACACAATACCGCAACTGGAACAAGGCACAATACCGCGACGGGGAACAATACCCCTTCCGCACGGGAAAAAGGCACAATACCCGCGACTGGAAAAAGGCCCACCGCGACTGGAACAAGGCACAATACGACTGGAAAAAGCACAATACGACTGGAACAATACACAAACACTTGGACTCATGACTTTCGGCCCAACTTTCGTCCATGTCAGGCGAAACGTCGTAGTATGTTTCTTTCTCCTTTGATCGAGATTTTAATGTATCTTTGCTGTATCTTCCTTGACATCTCCCAAAATTTCAGATGAATTCATCAAAAATCAAACAATCATGGAGGGTTGGGTTTTAACCGCGAGTCGTAAAACTCAAAAAGGGCAGGGGCGCACTGGCCTGTGAGTTGTAAAACTCACTCGACTGATTCTCACCCGGTCATGACTTTTTTATGATGCGTGATTTAATGTTGCTGGTGAGTACTGCCCAGACACCGTCCCCCAGATCTGTCCTGCATTCTTCCGACACTGTCCCCCAGATCTTCCCAGACACTGTCCCCGAAAGCTGTCCCCGATACTATCCACAGACAGTGACACCAGCCAACTGACGCCACAGTGACGCGGGGCACGATGACGCCAGACACGGTGACGCCGGGGGGTGACGCCAACACGTGACGCCAGGCCAGTGGCCAGCGCGGGCGCCAGGCACAGTGACCCCCGACCCAGTGACGCCAGACACAGGGAGCGGGCACAGTGGGCGCCAGGCACAGTGACGCCAGGCACAGTGACGCCAGACACAGTGACGCCAGACAAATTGAGCGCCGGGGGAGCCAGACACGTGAGTGAGTCACAATGTCGTCAGTGCGGGCCTCTGATATCAATACAACCAGAGAACCTATAACTAAGACAAAAGTAAGAGCGGTAGAGGCAAGGGGCAGGGTAGGAGAGGCAGGAGTAAGTGAAAAAGGAAGGGGGGAGTAAGTGAAGGGCAAAGGAAATAAGGTTGGGAAGGGGGAAAGGAATAAGTGACAGAGGCGGAGTAAGTGAGGCAGAGGCAGGAGTAAGTGAAGAGGCAGGAGTAAGTGAAGGGGGGAACAGGAGTAGAGTGAGCCCCAAACCAGGAGTAGGAAAGCAGACAGGGTAAGTGAAGAGGCAGAGGAGGAGTAAGGGGGCAAGGCGGAGTAAGGAGGCGAGCCAGGAGTAGGAGAGGCCCAACCAGGGTAGATGAAGGGCAAAGGGGGGAGTAAGTGAGGCAAGAGGCGGGGGTAGTGAAAGGCAAGAGGCAGGAGAAGTGAAGAGGCAGGAGTAAGTAAGAGGCAAGGGCGGAGTAAGTGAGAGGCAGAGGCAGGACTAAGTGGAAAGAGGCAAGAGGCGGAGTAAGTGAAGAAAGGAGAGGCAGGAGTAAGTGAAGGGCAAGGCCAGGGGTAAGTGAAGAGGCAGAGCCAGGAGTAATGAAGGGGCCCCAAGGGGGCAGGAGTAAGTGAAGGGGCAAGAGGCGGGGGTAAGTAGAAGCCGGGGGGCCCCGGGGTAAGTGAAGACAAGAGCCGGAGTAAGTGAAGACAAGAGGGAGAAGAATGACAGGCGGATAATGAAACAAACAGGATAGTAAAGGCAGAGGCAGGAATATGAAAGGCAAGAGGCATAAATAACAGGGAAACCCGGATGAGTGAACAAGACCGGGAGTAAATGAAGAAGGGAAGGGGCGGGGGTAGTGAAGAGGCAGAGCCAGGAGTAAGTGAGGCAAGACCGGGAGTAGGGGAAGAGGCAGGGGGCAGGTAAGTGACAGAGGGAGGAGTAAGTGAAGAGGCAAGTAAGTGAGGGAAAGGGGGAGTAAGGGGAAGGGGGAGGGCCCGGAGTAGTGAAGAGGGAAAAATAAGTGAAGAAGGGGGAAAGGGAGGAGTAGTGAAAGGCAGAGTAGTGAAGGCGGGGGGCAGGAGTAGTGAGAGGCCAAAGGAGTAAGTGGGGCAGAGCCAGGAGTAAGTGAAGAAGCAAAAGGGGGGGAGTAAGTGAAGAACAGAGGCGGGGGTAAGTGTAGACAGGCAGGAGTGGGGGGAGGGAGGCGGGATAGGGGAGACAAAAGGGCCAGGATAATGAAAGGAAGACAGGAGTAAGTAGAGGCAAAGGCAGGGATAAGTGAAGAGGCATAAGGCAGGGTAGTGAAAACAAGGGCCAGGGTAAGTGAAGGGAAGAGCCAGGAGTAAGTGAAGAAGCAGAGGCGGGAGTAAGTGAAGAGGCAAGAGGGGGAGTAAGTGAAAGGCAAGGGGCAGGAGTAAGTGAAGAAAGGGCAGGAGTAATAAAACAAAGCGGGGGAAATAAGTGAAGCAAGACCAGGAGTAAATGAAGCAAGAGTAGGAGTAAGTGAAGCAAGAGGCAGGAAATAAGTGAAGGGAAACAAGAGGCAGGGGTAAGTGAAAGCAAGAGGCAGGGGTAAGTGAAGAGGCAGAGCCAGGGTAAGTGAAGCAGAGGCGGAAGTAAGTGAAGAAAAATGGAGTAAGTGAAGAAGCAAGAAGCAGGGTAAGTGAAAAAAGGGGCAGGAGTGTGGAAGCAAGAGGCGGGGGTAAGTGAAGAAGCAGGAGCCAGGAGTTAAATTATGAAGAAGCAGGCAGGAGTAAGTGAGGCAGAGGCAGGAGTAAGTGAGAAGCAAGGCGGGAGTAAGTGAAGAAGCTGAGAGCCGAGAAATGGCTGGCAAGGCCAGGAGTAAGTGAGAGGAAGCAGAGCCAGGAAGTAAGTGAAGCAAAAGTGGAGTGAAAAGTGAAGAAGCAGAGGCAGGAGTAAGTGAAGATGCAAGAGGCGGGAGTAAGTGAAGAAGCAAGAGCAGGAGTAAGTGAAGAAGCAGAGGCCAGGAGTAAGTGAAGGCAAGAGGCAGGAGGTGAATGAAGAGCAGAGCCAGGAGTAAGTGAAGAAGCAAGAGGCAGGAGTAAGTGAAGGCAGAGAGGCAGGAGTAAGTGAAGAGAAGCAGAGGGCAGGAGTAAGTGAAGAAGCAAGAGCAGGAAGTAAGTGAAGAAGCAAGGCAGGAGTAAGTGAAGCAAGAGGCAGGAGTAAGTGGTTGGGTAGTAGTCCCTCAGCCTGGAGTCGATGTAATCAGTCCATCAGTTTGAAAAGAACACAACATATATGAATGGATAGATGAGCTATGAAAAGAATGAAACAAGAGTGGGAAGCAGAAGCTAAGCGAGCTTACCTCCAGAATAGAAGAGGAAAATGGGAAGCAGAGAGAAGAGTAGGAGATGATAGCTGGGAAGCTGCAGAAGCCAGGATAAAAACTAGAAGCAGATGTAAAAATGCTGGTAGGAAATGAAAAAAATTTTTATTTTTATTTGTCCAATTTCAATATTTTTGCTGTGATTTAAGCAGCATTGACATATACGGCTGTGTTTGTAGCGATTTTGCCTTTTGAATGAATAGAAAAATAGTGTCCTATTCTATTGGGCTAAGATCTCTCCCCACTTTAAAAAAATTGGTAAGATGTACATTGTTCTAGTTGACATCACATGAAAGATAAAGGTCTAAATAATTATACATAACCCAGGGCGTTTGAGTTGAAATGTCAGTAGATTATAATAAAAATGTTGAAGTTGCCATTTAAGGACTTTTTGAGGAAAATCAATAAAAACCTTTTGATAAGGAATAACAAAATCATTATCATTGTAAAATTACATTTTATCAATATTGTGCAGGATGTGGTGAATAAAGAAGTTTTAGAAGATGTAGGAATGTATATGATAAGTGTTTACATTGGAACATATGTAAACAATATACGATTTATCTTCCCTTCTCACTTTTGTATTGTCAAGTTAATGAATCCAAGTTAGACCGAAGGTCGTCTTAAGATTGATTCTCCTTATCTGTATTGTGAATAAAGTTAGAAGTATTCGTTGCATTTATGGATGACACTGTTCTCACCTACTTCTGCTCAGGAAGTAATCATATTCTCTGCTTTGATTTAATAAAATCTTGGCTTGCATGAAAGTGACCATAATTAAGGATTGTCAATTATTCTCATTATTATAGTGTTTCTCTTTTGTGCAGGTGCCTGCACGAATGAGTGTTTTTTATGCGCTCTTGCAAACGTGTTCGTGCGAATCACTCTCTCACTATCTACACTCATAGGGCAAAAACAAAAATAACAGAAACTAAATTTCTAAAGCATTACACAGGCGTATGCAAATTATTAAACGCTCTTTCCTTATCCCCAGATAGGTAGTAGGACCTCCTGGGAATTCACAGAGAGACGTTGGAGGAAGAGATGGAGGTATCCAGGTGTATTCACAGAAAACATGCCACCAAAGTCCAAGACCAGAGGAACCCAGTACAGCTGTCCTTTCTTCCATACCTCACAACACATCCACAAGGAGACTAAGGAAAATTTTGTTTGAGGTCAGGGCGTGGGCGTGGTCAAGGTGATGATGAGCTATGATGAGTGATGGCGTGGAGATGATGAGTGAACAGTGGTGGTAGTCCAAGATGATAGTGGAGGCTGGCGATGGTGATGATGAGGTGATGGTGGAGGCTGGCGATGGTAGTAGTCAGGGTGATAGTGGAGGCTAGCGATGGTGGTAGTCGAGGTGATGGTGAGGCTGGCGATGGTGGTAGTCAAGGTGATGGTGGGGCTAGTGTGGTGGTAGTCAAGATGATGGTGGAGGCTGGCGATGGTGGTAGTCAAGGTGATGGTGGAGGCTAGCGATGGTGGTAGTCAGGTGATGGTGGAGGCTGGCAGTGGTAGTGGTCAGGTGATGGTGGGCAGCAGCGATGGTGGTAGTCAGGTGATGGTGGAGGCTAGGCGGTGGTGGTAGTCAGAGGTGGTGGAGGCTAGCGATGGGTAGTGGTCAGGGTGATGGTGAGCTGATGGTGGTAGTCAAGGGTGATGGTGTGGGCATGATGGTGATCAGGGCGTGGTGGAGACTGATGGTGGTAGTCAAGGTGATGGTGGAGGCTAGCGATGGTGTGGTAGTCAAGGTGATGGTGGAGGCTGGCGATGGTGGTAGTCAAGGTGATGGTGGAGGCTGGTGAGGTAGTAGTCAGGTGATGGTGGAGGCTGGCAGTGGTAGTAGTCAAGGTGATGGTGGAGGCTAGTGGTGGTAGTCAAGGTGATGGTGGAGGCTAGCGATGGTAGTGTAGTCAAGGTAATTGGTGGAGGCTAGCAGTGGTGGTATGACCTAGATGAAGAACTAGTGAAGGCAGTCTCAATAAGAGTTTAAGATTGGGTACGATAGTTCTCACGAAGGCTTGAAGTGAATACGAGAAGCGGCAAACAAGGAGGTGTGACTAGGAGCGGAGACTCAACCCCATTCAGTCACTTATAGGACACACACACACACACACGTCATGCCCATACTGGAAGTATGCAGCACCAGTTTGGAGACCCACACCTGGTCAAGCACACGTCAAGGAATTGAAAGTGCAAGGTTTGCAGCAAGACTAGTCAGGGATAGGAGGACATGATAACGACATATAAAATACTGCAGAATTGACAGAGTGGACAAGAACAGGATGTTACTTCTAACATGCCTCTGACTCAAATGAAACAGAGGGCTGTTAGGGAAGTATTTCTTCAGCTATAGAGTTGTGGGGAGGTGGGAATAGGCTGAGCAGGATTCATACATAGTTTTAAGATGAGGCATGATAAGCTTATGTGCAGGGAGAGAGAGGAGGGGCTTGTCAGCATTGAGAGTGAAAACGCAGGGCCAGGAGCTGTGAATCTGACCCCTGCAACCACAATTAAGTGAATTACACACATGCACGCACACACACACACACACACACACACACAGTGTGGCCAATGACGACAGGAGAAATGTTCAGAGAGAACACAGAAACAAGGGACACAACTGGAGACTGAAGACTCCAGATGTAGGTCAAGGGATGTTAGGAAATGTTTCTTCAGCCACAGGTAGTCAGGAAGTGGGATAAATTCTAGAGAAAGGTATAGTGGGGCAGGAACCGCCTGGTTTTAAGACGAGGTATGATGAGCTCATGGAGCAGGGAGAGCAGAGACCCAGTAGCGGACAGCGAGGCGGGGCCAGGGACTGAGTCTCGGCCCCTGCAACCTGGTGGGTAGTACACACACACTGAAGAACAGTTAAGACTCAGGAAATAGAGCAAGAAAGCAGAAAAATTGACTCACTTAAGTTGAATTATGGAATCATGTTGATGTTTTATAAAACTTAAAACAAATTATTAAAAAAACTTGCAACACTGGCAGAAAAGTAAATTTACAACTGAGGTATATAAGCGCATTAAAACCCAACAGATTCACTTAAATTCTATTGTAGGTTTCTTCTACAAGGTGCTTGCTTGTGAGAAGCACTCTTGTAAGGTTTGCTTCTGAGTGTTTGCTTGGCTTGCTCTTGTAGGTTTGCTTCTACAAAATTGCTTCTTGTAGCTTGCTCACTTGTAGGTTTGCTTATACAAGGTGCTTGCTTGTGGCTTGCTCTTGTAAGTTGCTTCTAGTTATTGTAGCTTGCTCTTGTAGGTTGCTTCAAGGTGCTTGCTTGTGGCTTGCTCTTGTAGGTTTGTATACAAAGGTGCTTGCTTGTGGCTTGCTCTTGTGAGTTGCTTCTACCAGTGCCTTGTGGCATACTTGTAGGTTGCTTCTACAAGGTGCTTGTGGCTTGCTCTTGTAGGTTGCTTCTGCAAGGTGCTTGCTTGTGGCTTGCTCTTGTGGGATTGCTTCTACAAGGTGCTTGCTTGTGGCTTGCTCTTGTAGGTTGCCTTAGGAATTGCTTGCTTGTGGCTTGCTCTTGTAGGTTGCTTATACAAGGTGCTTGCTTGTAAGCCTCTTGTAGGTTGCTTCTGCAAGGTGCTTGCTTGTGGCTTGCTCTTGTGATTTGGCTTCTCTGAGTGCTTGCTTGTAGCTTGCTCTTGTAGGTTGCTTACAGTGCTTGCTTGTGGCTTGCTCTTGTAGGTTGCTTCTGCAAGGTGCTTGTATGGCTTGCTCTTGTAGGTTTGCTTCACAAGGTGCTTGCTTGTAAGCTTGCTCTTGTAGTTTGCTATACAAGGAGTGCTTGCTTATGGCTTGCTCTTGTAGGTTATACAAGGTGCTTGCTTGTGGCTTGCCTCTTGCAGTTGCTTCTACAGTGCTTGCTTGTAGCTTGCTCTTGTAAGGTTGCTTCTACAGGTGCTTGCTTGTAGCTTGCTCTTGTAGGTTTGCTTCTACAGGTGCTTGCATGGCTTGCTCTTGTAGGTTTGCTTCTGCAAGGTGCTTGCTTTGTGGCTTGCTCTTGTAGGTTGCTTCTAGTTGTTGCTTGTGGCTTGCTCTTGTGATTTGCTTCTGCAAGGTGCTTGCTTGTAGCTTGCTCTTCTGCAAAAGTAAAGTTTGTCGAAACTCCAGTGAGTTATTTAAACAATTACGTTCTTGGCCAATTATGCCATGTTGAGCCATGACATAGCTCTTGTGAAATTACTTAAACAAATTAATAAAAGTGATTATTGTTTACATTAAAAAGTTTTAAAATTTCTAGTACATCACGACTGTATTTTGTGCCTCACCAACTATGAACCAATGAACCATTTTTAATATTTCAATAAGTCAGTGATTCTGAAAACCTCACACCGGAGTATGAATGTTGGTAAGTTTAATTCAATGAGTTTAAAACCTATACAGGACATTTGTGAGTTCCATGTAACTTTATATTGTATATATTTGTGTTTGTGAACATTTGCAACCTTCTAGGAATAATGTTTGTCTTCCTTCTTAAGTTCGTCCAGAAGCCTCTGAGGAACTGGGATAGAGTTCAGCTTATTGGAAATGGAGACACTGAGAGTCAAGACCAGATATGTGCTCGTAATTTATGTATATAAGTTATGTAGTGCGATAAATACTAAATTATAAAATATTGATACTGATGTTGAAATATATCTGTAGCACACACCTTGTAGATTTCTGGTCACTGTCTGGCAAACCATCACAACCTTTAGCTCAGACCACTTAACCTATCTATCTCTTTTTCCTTGTCTACCTCAACACTTTTTCCTGATCTCTTCTACACATTACTCTCCTTCCCAGTTTTCATTCCTCTTTTTGGTACTATTAAAACGAAAAATATGATGTGAGCCCAACATTTTATATGGCACTGGAACCCATTACCAGCTATTTCCTAGTTCCATCTCATATTAATCCTATTAATTTATTCTGCATAATAAGATAGGTAACGAGTGTTTTGTAATCTTTAAAAAGTATATATGATATATTGTAATAACATTTATTGGTAAACACTGACACTGGAACAGTTTTTGTCGAACAAGTTAAGTGTAACTTATGTATTGTAACAATCAGATTGAACATTACAAAGTGTTACATTTTATTGATGTTAAATAATAATACATGCTGACTATACATAGACTTGGTAATATTAAGCTATGTTATTCTACTTCATATTTAAGAAAAGTGAGGATAATTTATTGAGTTTATAATGACCCCAATGAAGAATATATAGTAGAGTAAAGCCAGGTTTAATTGTCGCTTTAGTTACATGTTGTCGCCGTTATGTACCTGTACATAAAGCTGCTTCCCTCCTCCACCCTGTCACTCCAGTTGCAGGATTCAATTTTTTTTTGTAATGACGTTCGTAATTTTTGAATCTTCCATGCAACTTGGAAAATTATTTCTTATTTTCTGGTTAAATTATATTAGTTTTGTTAAGGTTGGTTTATCTTTTTGTGATAAATCTTGATCTTTTTTATTTATTAAAGTATTTGACATTAATGATGCTTGACAAAATACGAGCGGTTTATTGTATTGACCATCATATTTTTACAATTATTTAGCAGTATCCCCGTGACATCATAGCACCACAGTGTTGGTATCCCCGTGACATCATAGCACCACGGTGTTGTATCCCGTGACATCATAGCACCACAGTGTTGGTATCACGTGACATCATAGCACCACAGTATTTATATCCCCGTGACATCATAGCACCACAGTGTTGGTATCCCAGTGACATCGCAACACCTCAGTGTTTGTATCCCCGTGACATCATAGCACCACAGTGTTATCCATGCATCCATAACACCACGAGTATTTGGTATCCTTGACATCATAACACAGTGTTGGTATCCCGTGACATCATAACACCACAGTGTTGGTATCCCCGTGACATCGCAACACCACAGTTTTGGTATCACATGAAATCATATACCACAGTTTTGGTATCGACACCATAACTGCGTCTTAACATCCCCGTAATACCATAACACACGATGTTATTATCCCCGTGACACCATAACACCACGGTATTGGTATCCCCGTGACATTCTGCTACGGTGTAAAGTATCCATGACGTATCCTGCCACCTACATTGTTGGTATCCCGTAACATCATAGCACTTGCAGTGTTGGTATCCGTGACATCATAACACCTTGAGTATTTGGTATCCCTAATGACATCACTTAACACCACAGTGTTGGTATCCCGTGACATCATAGCACCACAGTGGTGTTATGATGTGCGAGACAACACTGTGGTGTTATGAGTGTCTGAGGATACCAACACTGTGGTGTTATGGTGTCACGGAATATAACACTGTGGTATTATAATGTCACGGGGCTCACCAAACTGTGGTATTATATTTCACGGAATACCAAACTGTGTTATATCACAGAATACAACACTGTGATATGATATAAGGATACCTGCTTTGCAGTATTATGATGTCACAGGATACTAACACACTGTGGTGATATGATGTCACGGGATACCAACACTATGGTGCTATAAATATCAGGGATATAACACTGCAGTGTTATGATGTGCGAGATACCAACACTGTGGTATGATGTCGCAGAGGGGGAATGCCAGCACTGTGAGTGCTATGATGTGCGGGGATGCCAACACTGTGTGTATGATGTCACAGAGAACCAACACTGTGAGTATACGAGACCTAACACTGTGGTGCTATGATGCGGGGATACCCAACACTGTAATTAACTTCCAACACAATAAACCGCTCCGGTTTGTCACATCGTGAAGTCAGAAGTATAACATTGCGACAAGATCAGAAGGTATCGTACAGACACAAACCAACCTAACAAACTAACATGTTAAAAACCAGAAAATGAAGTGTTTTCCACCATGGAAGATCTGCAAATGCAGAACATCAATACAAAAAATTGGGCATAAACTGAGGCAGTGAGGAAACTTTGCTCATACAGGCACCTTTAACGACATAAGTAAACGTGTCGCCTGGCTACTACTATATATTCTTCAGCTGAATCACTATTATAAACTTAATAGAGTATCCCACTTTCTTAAATATGAAGTAAGAATAACATGGCACTAATATTACCAGAGTCTGTATAGTCAGCATGATTAATATTTAACATCAATAAAATAGTAACGCTGCCAATATTGTTGACACATTACACTTAACTTGTCTGACAAACTATTCCAGTAATAAATGTTTTACCAATAAATATTATTAATATATCATATATACTTTAAAAGACCACAAAACATCAAACATATCTTATTATGCAGGAATAATGTAAGTTAACTATGAGATGGAACTTTAAACAACAGTATAATAGTTCAGTGCCCTTTAGGCTCACATCATATTTTTCGTTTTAATATGCCAAAAAGGGAATGGAAAAGCTAGGAAGAAAAGTTGTGGTGTAGAGATCGGAAAAGTGTTGAGGAAACAGACAAGGAAAAGGAAGACAAGATAGGGTAAATGATACAATTTAAGATTTGTGATGATTGCCAACAGTGACCAGAAAATCTACAAAGGTAACAAGTACAGACAAGCTATTTCAACACTGCATCCTTCTTTATAATTTATGTATTTTGTCATAATATAACCTTATACGCCAAATTACGAATCACATATCTGATGCCAATATAGATATTCCATTTCAGCGAAACTGAACTTACTCAGTTCCCAGGGCATCTTATTTGAACAGAAGGAAGGTAAAAACATTATTATGAACGCAGATATTCTGAAATATATACGTGAGTGCATCAGAACCTCTACAACCCTTAATAGGTTTAAACTCACTAGATTAACACAAATATTACATGAACCAAAATAAAGGCCACAAATCTGACTATTGAAAACAAAAATGGTTCATTAATTCCTGAAAATCTGATCGTGATATTAGAAAATTTTAAAACTTATAATATAATCAATCTTTGTGTGTTGTTAAGTAATTTCACAAGAAATCATGTCATGGTAACATGGTCACATATTACAGAGCACGTTTGGAGATTTCGACAACCCCCTTTGCAGAAGAGGCAAGCTACAAGCTAGCACATATGAGAAGCAGCCTACAGAGCAAGCCACAAGCAACACCTTGTAAGCAGCCTGCAAACGGCCTTGTAAGAAGCAGCCTGAACAGGCCTGAGCAAGCACCTTGTAGAGGCTTGGCCTGGGGCTGGAGCCACAAGCAACTGTAGAGAGCAGCCTACAGGACGAAGCACAAACAACGCGCTGAAAACATTACAGGCAGGCACAAACATGAACGACACTGGAAACGAAGCCACAAGCAAGCTTGCCTTATAGCAAGCGGCCTGCAGGCAGCCGTGGCTTGCCTTGAAACTTGGCCTGCAGGCGAAGCCGCAAGACAGCGCACCTTGTGAAGCGACACACAGGCGGAGCCTGGCTAGGCACCTTGTAAGAAACGGCCTACAGGTGAAGCCACAACAGCACTAATAAAGCAACCTACAAGCCTACAGGCGAAGCCACAAGCAAGCATAACCTCAAGCCCAACCTACAGAGCAGAGCCTGAGCAAGCACATATAAGCCTACAGAGCAAGCCACAAACAACACCTTGTAGAAACAGCACTACAAGAGCGAGCCACAAGCAGACTTGCTAACAGAAGCAACCTGGGAGGAAGCAAGCGCAAACAAGCACCTAACAGAAACAACCTGAAGCAAGCCACAACAACACCTTAATAAACAACCTACAAACAAATACAAACAAGCACCTTGTAAACAACCTGGGAGCAAAAGCCTGAAACACCTTGTAGAAGCAACCTACAGAAGCAAACCACCAAGCAAGCTTTGCTGTAGAAGCAACCTGGGGCTGAAGCCACAAGCAAGCTTGCCTTGTATAAGCAACCTGGAAAACAGCGCCTTGTAAAGCGGCTTCCCCAAGCAAGCCACAAGCAAGCACCTTGTAGAAGCAACCTACAAGAAACATTGTAGAAGAAACACAATAAATTTAGTGAATCTGTTAGTTTTAATGCTTATATACCTCAGTTAATTCACTTCATTTCAGTTATTATAGTTAATTCCTTAACACTGTTTTGCCCAGGCAAAGCCGTCAAGCCCATTCCATAATTCAACCAAATGATCAATTTCTGCTGGCTCAGTGTAACAACAAATTGTGTGTATGTGTGTACTCACCCCAATTATGATTTGCAGGAATCTCACCTGGCCCACTACTACGCTGTCATACTGGAACATCATGCACTCGTCTTAAAAAACTATGTATGGTTCTGCCTCCTGCCTTTCTCCTGAACTATTCCACTTCCTGACTACTCTGTGGCTGAGCAGTGTGTCTTTCTGTGTTCCCTCTCTGGGGCATCCTGGCCACACACACACACTGTGTGTGTGTGTGTGTGTGTGCGTGCATGCGTGTACTCTGAGGTAATGATTTGCGAAGTGATTCGCGCTCACCGGCCCGCATTTCACTGGTGCTAAACTCTCTCTCCTGCACATAAGCTTATCATGCCTCATCTTAAAACTATGTATGAATCCTGCTTCACAACTATTCCACCTCTGACAACTCTATAGCTGAAGAAATACTTCTAACAGCCCTCTGTTTCATTGAGTGGAAGACCAGGAGATGGCGTCCCACTATCCCTGTCAATTCCTCACGTGACCTTAGCATCGTTATCATGTCCTCCCCGGACTGTGCCTGTTGCCTTCGCACCTCTAATTTCTTGACGTGCTTGACCAATGAGTTCAAACTGCTGCACTTTCTATGGGGCATGACGTGGTGTGTGTGTGTCTATAAGTGGCAGATGGGTGCTCACCTGGCTCACACCTCACTGACTGCCGCTCGTCTCCAAACTCGTGAGGCTATCAGCCTTGTCTTAAAACTCTGCAGACTGCCTTCATCAGTTCTTCATCTAGGCTCATACCGCATCCGTAACCTCCCACCATCACCTTGACCACTGCATCATAGCACCGCCTGCCACCATCGCAACCTCCACCATCATGACCATCGCTAGCTCACCATCACTGCGACTACCACCATGGCACCTCACCATCACTGCCAGCCACCGCCATCTTAGCCTCACCATCACCTTGACTACCACCATCGCCATGACCACCACCATCGCTTAGCCTCACCATCTGCGACTACCACCATCGCTAGCCTCACCATCACCTTGACCACCATCGCTAACCTCACCATCATGACCACCATCGCCTTTACCATCACCGCCGACTACCGCCGTCCGCTGCTCACCATCGCATGACACCACCATCGCTAACATGACTACCACCATCGCCCAGCCTCCACCATCACCTTGACCACCGCCATCGCCCCCAGCCTCCGCCTGCGCCCGACTACCTGCATCGCTATCCCACCATCATCTTCAAACTACCGTATCCCTGCCACCACCATCGCCAGCCTCCGCCATCACCTCGCTACCATCGCCTTCCACCATCACCTTGACCATATCGCCGGCCTCCACCATCACCTCGACTACCACCATCGCTAACCCTCACCATCATCTTGACTACCACCATCGTAACTCCACCATCTGAACTACCAGCCTCATGTCACCTGACTACGCCCTGACCCTCAAACAAACTCGCCCAGTCTCTTGTGGAGACATATTGTGGTATGGAGTGTGCATTGATATGCCATTCACAGAATATTACTTTGGTATTAATGTTCTCTCTTGACACCCTCACAGCTTTTCCCTGTAACTTTCAGGAGGCCTCACTACCTAACAAGGATAAGGAAGAGCGTTTAATAATTTGGTTATCATTACATGTGCTAGAAATTTAGTTTCTGTTATTTTGTTTGCCTCATAGTAGCAGATAGTGAGTGATCTGCACAGACACATTGGGGTATAAAAAACACTCATTCAGATAGGCACCTGCATGCATGAAAAGAACACTTACATAATGTGAGGAGCGAATTGGACAATCACTGATTATGGTCAGGAGCCTGCATGCAGAGCCAAGATTTTATTAAATCAGTGCTGAAGGAGCGACATTAGCCTCTTTGCCCCTTCCCCCTTTACTTCTCACTGCCTCTTCACTTACTCTGGCCCCTTCTTCTTACTCCCGCCCCTTATTCCCCCTGGCCCCTTGCTTTTTCACTTACTCCTGCCCCTTCTTTCACTTACTCTGCTGCTTTCACACTCTCTCTTTCTTCACTTACTCCTGCTCTTGCTTCAATCACTTACTCCGCCTCTTGCCTCTTCACTTACTCCGCCTCTTGCTTCTTCTTACTCCTGCCTCTTGCTTCTTCACCTCCTGCCTCTTGCTTCTTCACTTACTCCTGCCTCTTGCCTCTTCACTTACTCCTGCCTCTTGCTTCTTCACTTACTCCTGCATCTTGCCTCTTCACTTACTCCTGGCTCTTGCTTCTTCACTTACTCCTGCCTCTTGCTTCTTCACTTACTCCTGCCTCTTGCTTCTTCCCTCCTGCCTCTTCTTTTCACCTCCTGCCTCTGTCTTCACTTACTCTGCTTCCTTCACTTACTCCTGCCTCTTGCTTCTTCACTTACTCCTGCCTCTTGCTTCTTCACTTACTCCTGGCTCTTGCTTCTTCACTTACTCCTGCCTCTTGCTTCTTCACTCTTCCTGCCTCTTTGCTTTTCACTTACTCCTCCTTGCTTCACTTACTCCTGGCTCTTGCTTCTTCACTTACTCCTGGTTTCTTCACTTACTCCTGCCTCTTGCTTCTTCACCTCCTGCCTCTTGCTTCTTCTTACTCCTGCCTCCTTTCACTTACTCCTGCCTCTTGCCTCTTCCTTCTCTGCCTCTTGCTTCTTCACTTCTCCTGGCTCTTGCCTCTTCACTACTCCTGGCTCTTGCTTCTTCACACTCCTGCCTCATGCCTCTCACACTCCTGCCTCTTGCCTCCTCCCTCCTGCTCTTGCCTCTCACTCTCCTGATCTTGCCTCTTCACTTACTCCTGCTCTTGCCTCTTCACTTACTCCTGCTCTTGCTTCTTCACTTACTCCTGCCTCTTGCTTCTTCACTTACTCCTGCCTCTTGCTTCTTCACTTACTCCTGGCTCTTGCTTCTTCACTTACTCCTGCCTCTTGCTTCTTCACTTACTCCTGCCTCTTGCTTCTTCACTTACTCCTGCCTCTTCACCTCCTGCCTCTTGCCTCTTCGCCTCCTGGCTCTTGCCTCTTCACTACTCTGGCTCCTGCCTCTTCACTTACTCCCCGCCTCTTGCCTCTTCACTTACTCTTGCCTCTTCACTTACTCCTGCCTCTTGCCTCTTCACTTACTCCTGGCTCTTGCCTCTTCACTTACTCCTGGCTCTTGCTTCTTCACTTACTCCTGGCTCTTGCCTCTTCACTTACTCCTGGCTCTTGCCTCTTCACTTACTCCTGCCTCTTGCCTCTTCACTTACTCCTGCCTCTTGCTTCTTCACTTACTCCTGCCTCTTGCCTCTTCACTTACTCCTGGCTCTTGCCTCTTCACTTACTCCTGCCTCTTGCCTCTTCACTTACTCCTGCCTCTTCACTTACTCCTGCCTCTTGCCTCTTCACTTACTCCTGCCTCTTGCCTCTTCACTTACTCTTGCCTCTTCACTTACTCCTGCCTCTTGCCTCTTCACTTACTCCTGCCTCTTGCCTCTTCACTTACTCCTGCCTCTTCACTTACTCCTGCCTCTTGCCTCTTTACTTCTTCCTGCCTCTTTACTTTTTGTCTTAGTTATAGGTTCTCTGGTTGTATTGATAGTCAGAGTGACCGTCACACTGACCCGACATTGTGACTCACTCTCACTGTGTCTGGCGTCACTGTGTCTGGCGTCACTGTGTCTGGCGTCACTGTGCCTGGCGTCACTGTGCCTGGCGTCACTGTGTCTGGCGTCACTGTGTCTGGCGTCACTGTGTCTGGCGTCACTGTGCCTGGCGTCACTGCGTCTGGCGTCACTGTGCCTGGCGTCACTGTGTCTGGCGTCACCGTGTCTGGCGTCACCGTGTCTGGCGTCATCGTGTCTGGCGTCACTGTGGCGTCAGTGTTTGGCTGGTGTCACTGTCTGTGGATAGTATCTGTGGGACAGCGTCTGTGGGACAGTGTCTGTGGGACAGTATCTGTGGGACAGTGTCGGTGGGACAGTGTCCGTAGGACAGTATCTGTGGGACGGTGTCTGTGGGACAGTACTCACCAGCAACATTAACATCACGCATCATAAAAAACAAGTCATGGACCGGGTGGGATTTGAATCCATGTCGAGTGAGTCTTACAACTCACAGGCCAGTGCGCCCCTGGACCTTTTGAGTTTTACGACTCGCCATGGGTTCGAACCCAACCCGGTCCATGATTTGTTTGCATTAGTGTTATTACGAATTCGTATCTGTAATTTGGAGATGTCAAGGAAGATACAGCAAAGTGATACATAAACATCTCGATCAAAGGAGAAAGAAACATACTACGACGTTTCGCTCCGACATGGACCGAAAGTCAGACCGAAACGTCATGAGTTTCTCCATTGTGCGGGTTTGTGTATTGTTCCAGTCGCGGTATTGTGCCTTGTTCCAGTCGCGGTATTGGGCCTTGTTCCAGTCGCGGTATTGTGCCTTGTTCCAGTCGCGGTATTGGGCCTTGTTCCAGTCGCGGTATTGTGCCTTGTTCCAGTTGCGGTATTGTGTATTGTTCCAGTCGCGGTATTGTGCCTTGTTCCAGTTGCGGTATTGTGTATTGTTCCAGTCGCGGTATTGGGCCAGCATACGTATACTGCCAGCATACACTCATTAAAACAGCACAAGTGTACAGTGTACAGAGGTCGTATACTGCCAGCATAGACTCAGTAAAACAGCACAGGTGTACAGTGTACAGAGGTCGTATAGTGCCAGCATAGATTCAGTAAAACAGCACAGGTGTACAGTGTACAGAGGTCGTATAGTACCAGCATAGACTCAGTAAAACAGCAGCGGTGTACAGTGTACAGAGGTCGTATAGTGCCAGCATAGACTCAGTAAAGCAGCACAGGTGTACAGTGTACAGAGGTCGTATAGTGCCAGCATAGACTCAGTAAAACAGCACAGGTGTACAGTGTACAGAGGTCGTATAGTGCCAGCATAGACTCAGTAAAACAGCACAGGTGTACAGTGTACAGAGGTCGTATAGTGCCAGCATAGACTCAGTAAAACAGCACAGGTGTACAGTGTACAGAGGTCGTATAGTGCCAGCATAGACTCAGTAAAACAGCAGAGGTGTACAGTGTACAGAGATCGTATAGTGCCAGCATAGACTCAGTAAAACAGCAGAGGTGTACAGTGTACAGAGGTCGTATAGTGCCAGCATAGACTCAGTAAAACAGCACAGGTGTACAGTGTACAGAGGTCGTATAGTGCCAGCATAGACTCAGTAAAGCAGCACAGGTGTACAGTGTACAGAGGTCGTATACTGCCAGCATAGACTCAGTAAAACAGCACAGGTGTACAGTGTACACAGGTCGTATAGTGCCAGCATAGACTCAGTAAAACAGCACAGGTGTACAGTGTACAGAGGTCGTATAGTGCCAACATGAAGTCAAAAAGAACAAAACTATTAGGAACACCTCAGATCACTGATACCTCATAACCTGTACATGGAAGACTTGAGGGAATGATCCCTAACCTGCACACTGTTGTAACATCTTACTGGATACTTGAAAGATGTTTTCTAGGGGTCAACGCCCCCGCTGCCCGATCTCAGACGAGGCCTCCGGATGGCACAGTGCCTGTTTAACCGGGCTGTTACTGCTGCCTGCAGACAGTTCGACGGTCGAACCACAACCTGGATTGGCAAGAACTGATTTGACGAACCTGTCAAATTCCTTTAAGACAACTTGAGGTTTATTGGTAAGTTCCCTTGTGCACAGAGGACGTTGAAGAGTCGTTGACCTCTGAAACTCATTGAAATATATGACAAAATGTGGAATAATCCCGATATAAATGTTATATGTTCTTGTATGTGGTGAACATTTTCGTGTGTGATGAACATTTTTTGTGTGATGAACACTTTTGTGTGATGAACACTTTTGTGTGTTTAGTGACTATAAATTGAAATGTCAGTAAATATCTTCCACTGTTCTAAAACATTAATGTGGCACAAACTTTGTTCTTGTTCTTGCTTGTGTGGTGAGCCTGGTCCAGGGAGGCTGGTCCAGGGTTGCTGGTCCAGGGAGGCTGGTCCAGGGAGCCTGGTCAGCGGAGGCTGGTCAGGAGCCTGGTCAGGAGGCTGGTCCAGGAGCCTGGTCAGGAGGCTGGTCCAGGGAGGCTGGTCCAGGGAGCCTGGTCCAGGGAGGCTGGTCCAGGGAGCCTGGTCCAGGGAGGCTGGTCCAGGGAGGCTGGTCCAGGGAGCCTGGTCCAGGGAGGCTGGTCCAGGGAGGCTGGTCCAGGGAGCCTGGTCCAGGGAGCCTGGTCCAGGGAGGCTGGTCCAGGGAGCCTGGTCCAGGGAGGCTGGTCCAGGGAGGCTGGTCCAGGAGGCTGGTCAGGAGGCTGGTCGGGAGGCTGGTCCAGGGAGGCTGGTCCAGGGAGGCTGGTCCAGGGAGGCTGGTCCAGGGAGGCTGGTTCAGGGAGGCTGGTCCATTGAGCCTGGTCCAGGGAGGCTGGTCCAGGGAGGCTGGTCCAGGGAGCCTGGTCCAGTGAGGCTGGTCCAGGGAGGCTGGTCCAGGTAGCCTGGTCCAGGGAGGCTGGTCCAGGGAGGCTGGTCCAGGGAGCCTGGTCCAGGGAGGCTGGTCCAGAGAGGCTGGTCAAGGGAGGCTGGTCCAGGGAGGCTGGTCCAGGGAGGCTGGTCCAAGGAGGCTGGTCCAGGTAGGCTCTTCCAGGGAGGCTGGTCCAGGGAGGCTGGTCCAGGGAGGCTGGTCCAGGGAGGCTGGTCCAGGGAGGCTGGTCCATGGAGGTTGGTCCAGGGAGCCTGGTCCAGGGAGGCTGGTCCAGGGAGCCTGGTCCAAGGAGGCTGGTCCAGGTAGGCTTGTCCAGGGAGCCTGGTCCAGGGAGGCTGGACCAGGGAGGCTGGTCCAAGGAGGCTGGTCCAGGGAGGCTGGTCTAGGGAGCCTGGTCCAGGTAGGCTAGTCCAGGTGACTTGTCCAGGGAGCCTGGTCCAGGGAGCCTGGTCCAGGGAGCCTGGTCCAGGGAGGCTGGTCCAGGGAGGCTGGTCCAGGGAGGCTGGTCCAGGTAGGCTTGTCCAGGGAGCCTGGTCCAGGGAGGCTAGACCAGGGAGGCTGGTCCAGGGAGGCTGGTCTAGGGAGCCTGGTCCAGGTAGGCTAGTCCAGGTGACTTGTCCAGGGAGCCTGGTCAGGAGCCTGGTCCAGGAGCCTGGTCCAGGAGGCTGGTCCAGGAGGCTTGGTCCAGGGAGGCTTGTCCAGGGAGCCTGGTCCAGGGAGCCTGGTCCAGGGAGCCTGGTCCAGGGAGCCTGGTCCAGGTAGGCATGTCCAGGGAGCCTGGTCCAGGGAGGCTAGTCCAGGGAGGCTGGTCCAGGGAGGCTGGTCCAAAGAGGCTGGTCAAGGGAGGCTGGTCCAGGGAGCCTGGTCCAGGGAGGCTGGTCCAGGTAGGCTTGTCCAGGGAGGCTGGTCCAGGGAGGCTGGTCCAGGAGCCTGTTCCAGGGAGGCTGGTCCAGGAGCCTGGTCAGGTAGGCTTGTCCAGCGAGCTTGGTCCAGGTAGGCTTGTCCAGGGAGCCTGGTCCAGGGAGGCTAGTCCAGGGAGGCTGGTCCAGGGAGGCTGGTCAAGGGAGGCTGGTCCAGGGAGCCTGGTCCAGGGAGGCTGGTCCAGGGAGGCTGGTCCAGGTAGGCTTGTCCAGGGAGGCTGGTCGAGGGGGGCTGGTCCAGGGAGGCTAGTCCAGAGAGCCTGTTCAAGGGAGGCTGGTCCAGGGAGCCTGGTCCAGGTAGGCTTGTCCAGGGAGGCTGGTCCAGGGAGGCTGGTCCAGGGAGCCTGTTCCAGGGAGGCTGGTCCAGGGAGCCTGGTCCAGGTAGGCTTGTCCAGCGAGCTTGGTCCAGGTAGGCTTGTCCAGGGAGCCTGGTCCAGGGAGGCTAGTCCAGGGAGGCTGGTCCAGGGAGGCTGGTCAAGGGAGGCTGGTCCAGGGAGCCTGGTCCAGGGAGGCTGGTCCAGGGAGGCTGGTCCAGGTAGGCTTGTCCAGGGAGGCTGTTCGAGGGGGGCTGGTCCAGGGAGGCTAGTCCAGAGAGCCTGTTCCAGGGAGGCTGGTCCAGGGAGCCTGGTCCAGGTAGGCTTGTCCAGGGAGCCTGGTCCAGGGAGGCTGGTCCAGGGAGGCTGGTCAAGGGAGGCTGGTCCAGGGAGCCTGGTCCAGGGAGGCTGGTCCAGGGAGGCTGGTCCAGGGAGGCTGGTCCAGGGAGGCTGGTCCAGTGAGCCTGGTCCAGGGAGGCTGGTCCAGGGAGCCTGGTCCAGGGAGGCTAGTCCAGGGAGGCTGGTCCATGGAGGCTGGTCCAGGGAGGCTGGTCCAGGGAGACAGGTCCAGGGAGGCTAGTCCAGGGAGGCTGGTCCACGGAGGCTGGTCCAGGGAGGCTGGTCGGGAGGCTGGTCCAGTGAGCCTGGTCAGGAGGCTGGTCCAGGAGGCTGGTCAGGAGGCAAGTCCAGGAGGCTGGTCAGGGGCCTGGTCAGGAGGCTGGTCAGGGAGACTGGTCCAGGAGCTTGGTCAGGAGGCAAGTCCAGGAGGCTGGTCCAGGAGGCTGGTCAGGAGGCTGGTCAGGAGGCTGGTCCAGGGAGGCTGGTCCAGGGAGGCTGGTCCAGGGAGCCTGGTCCAGGGAGGCTAGTCCAGGGAGGCTGGTCCAGGGAGGCTGGTCCAGGAAGGCTAGTCCAGTGAGCCTGGTCCAGGGAGGCTGGTCCAGGGAGGCTGATCCACGGAGGCTGGTCCAGGGAGACTGGTCCAGGGAGGCTAGTCCAGGGAGGCAGGTTAAGTGAGCCTGGTCCAGGGATGGTGGTCCAGGGAGGCTGGTCCGTGGAGCCTTGTCCAGAGCCGCGCTGGGACAGTTGGAAAACTCTGGACACACATCAACTTCAATAAGAGTTCAGTATTGCTGAAAATGGTATATAATACAAACAAGTTGATGATTAAGACACATGTGTAACAGTTGTGTGTCTTTATTGATAAAACGTTTCGCCCACACAGTAGACTTCTTCAGTCCATACTCTGTATTGACTGATGAGGACTACTGTGTAGGTGATTACATTATGTCACTGAAGTTGCTAGTTTATTGTGCACCTCATATTCATCCTGTTGATGGTAGGGCTAGTTTATTGTGTACCTCATATTCATCCTGTGGATGGTAGTGGCTAGTTTATTGTGTACCTCATATTCATCCTGTGGATGGTAGTGGCTAGTTTATTGTGTACCTCATATTCATCCTGTGGATGGTAGTGGCTAGTTTATTGTGTACCTAATATCCATGCTGTGGGTGGTAGTGACTAGTTTATTGTGTACCTCATATCCATCCTGTGGATAGTAGTGGCTAATTTATTGTGTACCTCATATACATCCTGTGGATGGTAGTGGCTAGTTTATTGTGCACCTCATATACATCCTGTGGATGGTAGTGACTAGTTTATTGTGCACCTCATATCCATCCTGTGGATGGTAGTGGCTAGTTTAGTGTGTACCTCATATCCATCCTTTGGATGGTAGTGGCTAGTTTATTGTGTACCTCATATACATCCTGTGGATGGTAGTGGCTAATTTATTGTGTACCTCATATACATCCTGTGGATGGTAGTGGCTAGTTTATTGTGCACCTCATATACATCCTGTGGATGGTAGTGACTAGTTTATTGTGTACCTCATATCCATCCTGTGGATGGTAGTGGCTAGTTTATTGTGTACCTCATATCCATCCTGTGGATGGTAGTGGCTAGTTTATTGTGTACCTCATATCCATCCTGTGGATGGTAGTGGCTAGTTTATTGTGTACCTCATATACATCCTGTGGATGGTAGTGGCTAATTTATTGTGTACCTCATATACATCCTGTGGATGGTAGTGGCTAGTTTATTGTGTACCTCATATACATCCTGTGGATGGTAGTGGCTAATTTTGTGTACCTCATATACATCCTGTGGATGGTAGTGGCTAGTTTATTGTGCACCTCATATACATCCTGTGGATGGTAGTGACTAGTTTATTGTGTACCTCATATCCATCCCGTGGATGGTAGTGGCTAGTTTATTGTGTAAATCATGTCCATCCTGTGGATGGTAGTGGCTAGTTTATTGTGTACCTCATATCCATCTTGTGGATGGTAGTGGCTAGTTTATTGTGTACCTCATATCCATCCTGTGGATGGTAGTGGCTAGTTTATTGTGTACCTCATATCCATCCTGTGGATGGTAGTGGCTAGTTTATTGTGTACCTCATATCCATCCTGTGGATGGTAGTGGCTAGTTTATTGTGCACCTCATATCCATCCTGTGGATGGTAGTGGCTAGTTTATTGTGTACCGCATATCCATCCTGTGGATGGTAGTGGCTAGTTTATTGTGCACCTCATATCCATCCTGTGGATGGTAGTGGCTAGTTTATTGTGCACCTCATATCCATCCTGTGGATGGTAGTGGCTAGTTTATTGTGTACCTCATATCCATCCTGTGGATGGTAGTGGCTAGTTTATTGTGCACCTCATATTCATCCTGTGGATGGTAGTGGCTAGTTTATTGTGTACCTCATATCCATCCTGTGGATGGTAGTGGCTAGTTTATTGTGTACCTCATATCCATCCTGTGGATGGAAGTGGCTAGTTTATTGTGTACCTCATATCCATCCTGTGGATGGTAGTGGCTAGTTTATTGTGCACCTCATATCCATCCTGTAGATGGTAGTGACTAGTTTATTGTGTACCTCATATCCATCCTGTGGATGGTAGTGGCTAGTTTATTTTGTACCTTATATCCATCCTGTGGATGGTAGTGGCTAGTTTATTGTGTACCTCATATCCATCCTGTGGATGGTAGTTGCTACTTTATTGTGTATCTCATATCCATCCTGTGGATGGTAGTGGCTAGTTTATTGTGTATCTCATATCCATCCTGTGGATGGTAGTGGCTAGTTTATTGTGCACCTCATATCCATCCTGTGGATGGTAGTGGTTACTTTATTGTGTATCTCATATCCACCCTGTTGATGGTAGTGGCTAGTTTATTGTGTACCTCATATTTATCCTGTGGATGGTAGTGGCTAGTTTATTGTGTACCTCATATCCATCCTGTGGATGGTAGTGGCTAGTTTATTGTGCACCTCATATCCATCCTGTGGATGGTAGTGGCTAGTTTATTGTGCACCTCATATCCATCCTTTGGATGGTAGTGGCTAGTTTATTGTGCACCTCATATCCATCCTGTGGATGGTAGTGACTAGTTTATTGTGTACCTCATATCCATCCTGTGGATGGTAGTGGCTAGTTTATTGTGTACCTCATATCCATCCTGTGGATGGTAGTGGCTAGTTTATTGTGTACCTCATATCCATCCTGTGGATGGTAGTGCCTAGTTTATTGTGTACCTCATATTCATCCTGTGGAAGGTAGTGGCTAGTTTATTGTGTACCTCATATCCATCCTGTGGATGGTAGTGGCTAGTTTATTGTGTACCTCATATCCATCCTGTGGATGGTAGTGGCTAGTTTATTGTGTACCTCATATCCATCCTGTGGATGGTAGTGGCTAGTTTATTGTGTACCTCATATCCATCCTGTGGATGGTAGTGGCTAGTTTTTTGTGCACCTGATATCCATCCTGTGGATGGTAGTGGCTAGTTTATTGTGTACCTCATATCCATCCTGTTGATGGTAGTGGCTAGTTTATTGTGTACCTCATATCCATTTTGTGGATGGTAGTGGCTAGTTTATTGTGTACCTCATATCCATCCTGTGGATGGTAGTGGCTAGTTTATTGTGTACCTCATATCCATCCTGTGGATGGTAGTGGTTAGTTTATTGTGTACCTCATATCCATCCTGTGGATGGTGGTGGATAGTTTATTGTGCACCTCATATCCATCCTGTGGATGGTGGTGGCTAGTTTATTGTGCACCTCATATACATCCTGTGGATGGTAGTGTCTAGTTCATATCCATCTACAGGATGGATATGAGGTTAACAGGAGTACATCTGGATTTATATCTACAGTTCACTTATCTGTTACAAGCAAATTTAGGAAATTTGCTTATTATATCTGGTATCTTATTTTCATTAATAAGATATCTTGACATGTCACATAGGTTATTATACTGTCTATCTCTGTATTTTTTAATAAGTGGAGAGTTAAGCACTTAGTGTTCCATAGGGTTGTAACCAAGCCTAAGCCTGGCCACTACAACACCAGTCAGTGTTCACATTGCAAGTTGCTCTATAAATGTACTTATCTACATTCAAATTGTAGTGAGTTATAGATCTACTCAGGCTTCTAATTGCATTGCTATAACATTCAGTTTCATTATTTACTTCTCTCCTAATATTATTCCTAATGCTAGACACATTAACCAATGTTATATTCTACATTCTCCTTCTGGGTACTTTTTTTGGCTAATGTATCAACTTTATTATGAATTCCCTTTTCCCGGATTTTTGAGTATCTGTACCTGGCTTCTCCAATAAGCATGTTGTTAGAATCATTATGTGAGTCAAGAACCTTCAGTGATGACATAGAATCAGTAATGATAACAGAGTCAAACTCAGTATCGTAAGTTAACTTAGCGCCATTAGGATGAGAAACAATTCAGTTTGCAGTGTAGACGCCCAGTTGTTAATTCTTATGTCTAACTCAACAAAGTTGTTATCGTTCTTAACTAGAGATGTGGCAACAAGAGCAGATGTAGCCCTGCCAGTAGAACTATGGAGGTAACAACAAGAGCAGATGTAGCCCTGCCAGTAGAACTATGGAGGTAACAACAAGAGCAGATGTAGCCCTGCCAGTAGAACTATGGAGGTAACAACAAGAGCAGATGTAGCCCTGCCAGTAGAACTAGGGAGGTAACAACAAGAGCAGATGTAGCCCTGCCAGTAGAACTATGGAGGTAACAACAAGAGCAGATGTAGCCCTGCCAGTAGAACTAGGAAGGTAACAACAAGAGCAGATGTAGCCCTGCCAGTAGAACTATGGAGGTAACAACAAGAGCAGATGTAGCCCTGCCAGTAGAACTAGGGAGGTAACAACAAGAGCAGATGTAGCCCTGCCAGTAGAACTAGGGAGGTAACAACAAGAGCAGATGTAGCCCTGCCAGTAGAACTAGGGAGGTAACAACAAGAGCAGATGTAGCCCTGCCAGTAGAACTAGGGAGGTAACAACAAGAGCAGATGTAGCCCTGCCAGTAGAACTAGGGAGGTAACAACAAGAGCAGATGTAGCCTTGCCAGTAGAACTAGGGAGGTAACAACAAGAGCAGATGTAGCCTTGCCAGTAGAACTAGGGAAGTAACAACAAGAGCAGATGTAGCCCTGCCAGTAGAACTAGGGAGGCAACAACAAGAGCAGATGTAGCCCTGCCAGTAGAACTAGGGAGGTAACAACAAGAGCAGATGTAGACCTGCCAGTAGACTCCTGCTTAGATCCATCACTGTATATAACTCGATAAAATATAACTACCAGTTAGGCGAGAAATTTCTTCTTGATCAGTTGCTTTTACAAGTGATTTAAAGAAGGGATCACTAGTAAAAGCAACTGCTAGGGAAGTGGGCGAAACGTTTAGAGAATAAAGATGCACAGCTGTTACACATGTGTCTTAATGGTCAGCAAATCAGTAATCTGGAGTTCAAGTTGTCTCTCCATTACCAAAGTGCTGACGAATTTGGGAGGTTAAAAGAAGAAAATTAAGAGAACGTAGGAAAGAGCAAGGTAATGAGTGCCAGATTCAGTGGCACTCGTTACTGGCACCGCTAATGCAGAGGGAACACTTTTTATCCTATTTTTAGTATGGGATTAATGAGGTGATTTTGTTAATGGTCAATGGTAATTGTTTCATGTTAACCCAGAGAAAATGAATAGTTCATTTTTTTACCGCAAGCGTCGCTTCCCACCGAGGTTAACTAAGAGAGGTAACACCGTCACCATCACTCAGTTAGTAGCTGTCTTGCTGCAGGGTTTCTGTAACTGGTTAAAAGGCTTTGTGAATTGTAACATCCTCACTCTTCCTTCATAGTGCAGGTACTGTACTTGCCACCTCCAGGACTGTAACATCCTCACTCTTCCTTCATAGTGCAGGTACTGTACTTGCCACCTCCAGAACTGTAACATCCTCACTCTTCCTTCATAGTGTAGGTACTGTACTTGCCACCTCCAGAACTGTAACATCCTCACTCTTCCTTCATAGTGTAGGTACTGTACTTGCCACCTCCAGAACTGTAACATCCTCACTCATCCTTCAGGTGTAGGTACTGTATCACCTCAGAACTGTAACATCCTCACTCATCCTTCAGAGTGCAGGTACTGTACTTGCCACCTCCAGAACTGTAACATCCTCACTCATCCTTCAGAGTGTAGGTACTGTACTTCCCACCTCCAGAACTGTAACATCCTCACTCATCCTTCAGTGTGCAGGTACTGTACTTCCCACCTCCAGAACTGTAGCATCCTCACCCATCCTTCAGAGTGCAGGCACTGTACTTCCCACCTCCAGGACTGTAACATCCTCACTCATCCTTCAGAGTGCAGGTACTGTACTTGCCACCTCCAGAACTGTAACATCCTCACTCATCCTTCAGAGTGTAGGTACTGTACTTCCCACCTCCAGAACTGTAACATCCTCACTCATCCTTCAGAGTGCAGGTACTGTACTTCCCACCTCCAGAACTGTAGCATCCTCACCCATCCTTCAGAGTGCAGGCACTGTACTTCCCACCTCCAGGACTGTAACATCCTCACCCATCCTTCAGAGTGCAGGTACTGTACTTCCCACCTCCAGAACTGTAACATCCTCACTCATCCTTCAGAGTGCAGGTACTGTACTTCCCACCTCCAGAACTGTAACATCCTCACTCATCCCTCAGAGTGCAGGTACTGTACTTCCCACCTCCAGAACTGTAACATCCTCACCCATCCTTCAGAGTGCAGGTACTGTACTTCCCACCTCCAGGACTGTAACATCCTCACTCATCCTTCAGAGTGCAGGTACTGTACTTCCCACCTCCAGGACTGTAACATCCTCACTCATCCTTCAGAGTGCAGGTACTGTACTTCCCACCTCCAGGACTGTAACATCCTCACCCATCCTTCAGAGTGCAGGTACTGTACTTCCCACCTCCAGGACTGTAACATCCTCACCCATCCTTCAGAGTGCAGGCACTGTACTTCCCACCTCCAGGACTGTAACATCCTCACTCATCCTTCAGAGTGCAGGTACTGTACTTCCCACCTCCAGAACTGTAACATCCCCACCCATCCTTCAGAGTGCAGGCACTGTACTTCCCACCTCCATAACTGTAACATCCTCACTCATCCTTCAGAGTGCAGGTACTGTACTTCCCACCTCCAGAACTGTAACATCCTCACTCATCCTTCAGAGTGCAGGTACTGTACTTCCCACCTCCAGGACTGTAACATCCTCACTCATCCTTCAGAGTGCAGGTACTGTACTTCCCACCTCCAGAACTGTAACATCCTCACTCATCCTTCAGAGTGCAGGTACTGTACTTCCCACCTCCAGAACTGTAACATCCTCACTCATCCTTCAGAGTGCAGGTACTGTACTTCCCACCTCCAGGACTGTAACAATCCCACTCATCCTTCAGAGTGCAGGCACTGTACTTCCCACCTCCAGAACTGTAACATCCTCACTCATCCTTCAGAGTGCAGGTACTGTACTTCCCACCTCCAGGACTGTAACATCCTCACCCATCCTTCAGAGTGCAGGCACTGTACTTCCCACCTCCAGGACTGTAACATCCTCACCCATCCTTCAGAGTGCAGGTACTGTACTTCCCACCTCCAGGACTGTAACATCCTCACCCATCCTTCAGAGTAGTATGAGGGAGGGATGGTGTAGTATGAGGGAGGGATGGTGTAGTATGAGGGTGGGATGGTGTAGTATGAGGGTGGGATGGTGTAGTATGAGGGTGGGATGGTGTAGTATGAGGGGGGATGGTGTTGTATGTGGGTGGGATGGTGTAGTATGTGGGTGGGAGGGTGTAGTATGAGGGAGGGATGGTGTATTATGAGGGAGGGATGGTGTAGTATGAGGGTGGGATGGTGTAGTATGAGGGAGGGATGGTGTAGTATGAGGGAGGGTTGGTGTAGTATGAGGGTGGGATGGTGTAGTATGAGGGAGGGATGGTGTAGTATGAGGGAGGGAGGTGGTATGAGGTGGATGGTGAGTGAGGGTGGGATGGTGTAGTATGAGGGTGGGATGGTTAGTGAGGAGGTGGTGAGTATGAGGGAGGGATGGTGTAGTATGAGGGAGGGATGGTGTAGTATGAGGGAGGGATGGTGTAGTATGAGGGAGGGATGGTGTAGTATGAGGGAGGGATGGTGTAGTATGAGGGAGGGATGGTGTAGTATGAGGGAGGGATGGTGTAGTATGAGGGAGGGATGGTGTAGTATGAGGGTGGGATGGTAACCTTCAGTTGTTAGGTATTAATTGAGTTGTGTAGTATGACTCTGGGGGATATTGTACATCTCTCTCCTAATCAACTCTATATTACTCTCACTACTTTATCTGCTGCTAGTGCTAGTGTTGCTGCTAGTGCTAGTGCTGCTGCTGTTGCTAGTGCTGCTGCTGCTAGTGCTGCTCCTGCTAGTGCTGCTGCTGCTAGTGCTGCTGCTAGTGTTGCTGCTGCTAGTGCTAGTGCTGCTGCTAGTGCTAGTGCTGCTGCTGTTGCTAGTGCTGATGCTAGTGCTGCTGCTGTTGCTAGTGCTGCTGCTAGTGCTGCTGCTGCTAGTGCTGCTGCTGCTAGTGCTGCTGTTGCTAGTGTTGCTGCTGCTAGTGCTGCTCCTGCTAGTGCTGCTCCTGCTAGTGCTGCTGTTGCTAGTGTTGCTGCTGCTAGTGCTGCTGCTGCTAGTGCTGCTGCTGCTAGTGCTGCTCCTGCTAGTGCTGCTGTTGCTAGTGTTGCTGCTGCTAGTGCTGCTGCTGCTAGTGCTGCTGTTACTAGTGCTGCTCCTGCTAGTGTTGCTGCTGCTAGTGCTGCTGCTAGTGCTGCTGTTGCTAGTGTTGCTGCTGCTAGTGTTGCTGTTGCTAGTGCTGCTCCTGCTAGTGCTGCTGTTGCTAGTGTTGCTGCTGCTAGTGCTGCTGCTGCTAGTGCTGCTGTTGCTAGTGCTGCTCCTGCTAGTGTTGCTGCTGCTAGTGCTGCTGCTGCTAGTGCTGCTGTTGCTAGTGTTGCTGCTGCTAGTGCTGCTGTTGCTAGTGCTGCTACTGCTAGGTGTTACTGTTGCTAGTGCTGCTGATGCTGAGTGCTGCTGCTAGTGTGCTGCTGCTGGTGTTACTGTTGCTAGTTGCTGCGCTGCTGGTGCTGCTGCTGCTGAGTGTTACTGTTGATAGTGCTAGCTGCTGCAAAGGTGCTGCTGTGCTGATGTGCTGCTGCTAGTGCTGCTGCTAGTGCTGCTGCTGCTAGTGTTGCTGTTGCTAGTGCTGCTGCTGCTAGTGTTGCTGTTGCTAGTGCTGCTGCTGCTAGTGTTGCTGCTGCTAGTGCTGCTGCTAGTGCTGCTGCTGCTAGTGCTGCTGCTAGTGCTGCTGCTTGTGCTTGCTGCAGGTACTGGTGTTGCTGCTGTGTTGCTGCTGTATGCTTGCTGCTAGCACTGTGTTGCTGCTGCTGCTAGACTGCTGCTGCTAGTGCTGCTGCTGCTAGTTGCTAGTGTTGCTGCTGCTAGTGTTGCTGTTGCTAGTGCTGCTGCTGCTAGTGCTGCTGCTGCTAGTGCTGCTACTGCTGCTAGTGTTTCTCTTGCTAGTGCTGCTGCTGCTAGTGTTGCTGCTGCTAGTGCTGCTGTTGCTAGTGCTGCTGCTGCTAGTGTTGCTGCTGCTAGTGTTGCTGCTGCTAGTGCTGCTGCTGCTGGTGTTGCTGCTGCTAGTGCTGCTGCTAGTGCTGCTGCTGCTAGTTGTCTGCTGAGTGCTGGCTGCTGCTAGCTGTGCTGCCTGTCCAGCTAGTGCTGCTGCTGCTAGTGTTACTGTTGATAGTGCTGCTGCTGCTAGTGCTGCTGCTGCTGATAGTGCTGCTGCTGCTAGTGCTGCTGCTAGTGCTGCTGCTGCTAGTGTTGCTGTTGCTAGTGCTGCTGCTGCTAGTGTTGCTGCTGCTAGTGCTGCCTGCTGTGTTGCTCTGCTGTGCTATGCTGCTAGCGTCTAGGCGCTGCTAGTGCTGCTGCTGCTGTGTTGCTGCTGCTGTGTGCTTTGCTAGTACTGCTGCTGCTAGTACTGCTGCTGCTAGTGCTGCTGCTGCTAGGTTGCTAGTGTTGCTGCTGCTAGTGTTGCTTGTTGCTAGTGCTGCTGCTGCTGTGCTGTGCTGTGCTATGCTTGCTACTGCTGCTAGTGTTGCTCTTGCTGTGCTGCTGCTCGCTGGTGTTGCTGCTGCTAGTGTTGCTGTTGATGGTGCTGCTAGCTGGTGTTGCTACTGCTAGTGCTGCTGCTGCTAGTGCTGCTGCTGCTAGTGCTGCTGTTGTTGCTAGTGCTGCTCTTGCTGCTGCTGCTGCTAGTGTTGCTGCTGCTGCTGCTAGTGCTGCTGCTAGTGCTGCTGCTGCTAGTGTTGCTGTTGCTACTGCTGTTGTTGCTAGTGTTGCTGCTGCTAGTGCTGCTGCTTCTAGTGCTGCTGCTGTTGCTAGTGCTGCTGCTGCTAGTGCTGCTGTTGCTGCTGTTGCTGCTAGTGCTGCTACTGCTGCTGTTGCTAGTGCTGCTGATGCTGCTTCTGTTGCTGCTGCTGTTGCTAGTGCTGTTGTTGTTGCTAGTGCTGCTGCTGCTGTTGCTAGTGCTGCTGCTGCTGTTGCTAGTGCTGCTGCTGCTAGTGTTGCTGCTGCTGTTGCTAGTGGTGCTGCTGCTGTTGCTAGTGCTGCTGCTGGTAGTGTTGCTGCTGCTGTTGCTAGTGTTGCTGCTGTTGCTAGTGCTGCTGCTGTTGCTAGTGCTGCTTCTGTTGCTAGTGCTGCTGCTGTTGCTAGTGCTGCTGCTGTTGCTAGTGCTGCTGCTGCTGTTGCTAGTGTTGCTGCTGCTGTTGCTAGTGCTGCTGCTGTTGCTAGTGCTGCTGCTGCTGCTGTTGCTAGTGCTGCTGCTCCTGATGCTAGTGCTGCTGCTGCTAGTGCTGATGCTGTTGCTAGTGCTGCTGTTGCTAGTGTTGCTGCTGTTGCTCGTGTTGCTGCTGTTGCTCGTGTTGCTGCTGTTGCTAGTGCTGCTGCTGCTGTTGCTAGTGCTGCTGCTGCTGTTGCTAGTGTTGCTGCTGCTGCTGTTGCTAGTTTTGCTGCTGCTGTTGCTAGTGCTGCTGCTGCTGCTGTTGCTAGTTTTGCTGCTGCTGTTGCTAGTGCTGCTGCTCCTGATGCTAGTGCTGCTGCTCCTGATGCTAGTGCTGCTGCTGCTAGTGCTGCTGCTGTTGCTAGTTTTGCTGCTGCTGTTGCTAGTTCTGCTGCTGTTGCTAGTGCTGCTGCTGCTGTTGCTAGTGCTGCTGCTCCTGATGTTAGTGCTGCTGTTGCTAGTGCTGCTGCTCCTGATGCTAGTGCTGCTGCTGTTGCTAGTTTTGCTGCTGCTGTTGCTAGTGCTGCTGCTGTTGCTAGTGCTGCTCCTGATGCTAGTGCTGCTGCTGCTGTTGCTAGTGCTGCTGCTGCTGTTGCTAGTGCTGCTGCTCCTGATGTTAGTGCTGCTGTTGCTAGTGCTGCTGCTCCTGATGCTAGTGCTGCTGCTGCTGCTAGTGCTGATGCTGCTGCTAGTGCTGATGCTGTTGCTCATAATGCTGCAGCTGATGATACAAGTAGAGTTGGTGTTGCTTCAGTTGGTGCTGCTTCTACTGGTTGTGATAGTGATGGTGGTGATGTTGATGGTGGTGATGTTGATGATAGTGGTGATGGTGGTGATGGTGGTTATGGTGATGGTGGTGATTAAATGCACCGTAGACTACCTGTAAACAGTTACAACTGTCACTACCCCCGCTGCCCGGTCTTAGACCAGGCCTCCTGGTTGATGGTCTCTTCAGTCATTAGGTACTTGTCACGCGCATTCCAACATATGCACCACAGCCTGGCTCATCAGGAACTAACCTGAGGAACTTATCAATTTCCCTCTTGAAGACAGCTAGATATGTGTTGGAAATTTCCCTCTGTATGAAGTGTGTTCAAAAGTCCTGGTTACCATACACTTACTGAGCTACCACTTAGCGTACTCATGGCATCCCCGAGCCTCTTGCTTTTACAAGGGGTAATTTCAGTGTGTGGATTTAGGCGAAGTCCCTCCGCGATTTTCAAGGTATATCCTTCTCGCCAACATTGCAGGGAGTACAGTTCAAGGGACTTTAGACATTCCCAATAATAATACTGTGTGATGATTAAGACACATGTGCAATAAAGATACCCGAGTGTTGCACACGTGTTTTAATCATCAACTTCTCTGGATTTTATGCCATTTTCAACAATACTGTTTATATCTAGTCTTTCCATTATCTCCTGGATTGTCTTACTTTCCAATATATTAATGTCTCAAGAAATTTCTCTTGATAATTTTCTCTTCCATAACTACCTTCCTCTCTTCCATAACTAGCTTCCTCTCTTCCATAACTAGCTTTCTCTCTTCCATAACTAGCTTTCTCTCTTCCATAACTAGCTTCCTCTCTTCCATAACTAGCTTCCTCTCTTCCATAACTAGCTTCCTCTCTTCCATAACTAGCTTTCTCTCTTCCATAACTAGCTTCCTCTCTTCCATAACTAGCTTCCTCTCTTCCATAACTAGCTTCTCTCTTCCATAACTAGTTCCTCTCTTCCATAACTAGCTTCTTCTCTTCCATAACTAGCTTCTTCTCTTCCATAACTAGCTTCTTCTCTTCCATAACTAGCTTCCTCTCTTTCATAACTAGCTTCTTATCTTCCATAACTAGCTTCTTCTCTTCCATAACTAGCTTCTTCTCTTCCATAACTACCTTCCTCTCTTCCATAACTACCTTCTCTCTTCCATAACTGTCGTGTCAGTATCATATATACACTTGTTTAGTGTATCTTTATAAAGCTGGTCCCTTTGCGTGTGACGTCACGGTACCCGCTGACGTCAGAGGCTCAGCGCATGTGCACAGCCTATCATAGGCAGACTGCCTCACTACGTTAGACCTACAGGCGAGACAGAAGGTGTGCTGGACTCTCCTCTAATTACTGTAAATATACCGTAACCATCCAACAAGGAGTATCTTTGACCTCCTATATATCTCTCCCAAGACCCACACGACAAGTGGTGAGCAGCGGTGTGCCGTAATTTTTATCGATTACGATGTTATAGAGAGATAGACTTCAAGCAAGCAAACAGCCTCCAGACCGACCA
>WNWK01016855.1:0-43851 GCA_009830355.1 Cherax destructor
ATATCACTTGTAAAATCTATTTCCAGAAGCCCAGTTCCAGGTCAGAGGTTTAACATTGATACAGATCGATACAGGCGAAGAGTAGAACTGTACATATCAGATTCAAAAGGAGAGTAAATAACAAGTTTTGGATTAACTTTATCCAATTTAATTCTATAACTTTCATTTACAATTTCAGTAATTGATGGTGTATGTCTTGGTGAGGGAATCTTTCATTTATCTCTGGAAAAAAATTGATAGCCATAATTTTACCACTAAGGGATAGACTTAACTAGCTTCAAAGTACATTAACTCCTAAATTAATCTTAAAGTAATAAATTCATAAATCTGACGCCACGATTGGAGAAGACGCCAAATGAAGTACAGCTCTTATCGGACCTAAAATGGTCAGCGCTTTGTTTAGCACTAAAAGAAGTGTGAAGAGATTTGTACTGGCATTACTGTAGATAAGATGTTAATGAAACTTTATTATGAAGTATTGAAAGAGAAACAAGATTTAATCTCAATTATATTTCATGAGTATGAAGAGCTATTAGTAGGCGACTAGGCTAATGAACCTAGTGCTAAACGACTACAAAATAGATTCAGTGAGCTATAAGATAAACATTTAATTCAGTGTTATTTAGCTAACACTAACATAACCCATAATAGTAATGCCACTTATCATACACCACTTCCTAAATTGACTGAACTGACATTGCTTGTTTGTAGAGACCAGATAACTGGAAAGAATTCTGGGTAATTTTCAAAACCGGTCAGTGATACAACAAATCTGATTTTTGGTACTAAATAATTCTGTGTACAGGGAAAAGTACAAGGATATGAACCTTCATTGATCAAGCATATACGAGCAAGCAGTAGACCTCCTAGAGAACACTTATGGAAATTCAAAATTATATAAATTCAACTTAATACATTTAACTATTAAACCTTAAACTCCTAATCATTGCAAAATAAACCTGGAGAACCTTTTAATAACTTTAAGCAATAATTACGATCTAGAAGCAACTAATTGACAGTATTCAGTGTATGTCCAACAGACATCATAAGGGATATTTTTCAGTACTGAGATTAGATCATGATTATAAGAAGTAAACCTATTCAAACTACCACAGTAAGTAAGAACCATGAACCGACTTCATTTAAGACTAAATTTAGTCAATTTTAAGGAAGGGAAAACCAGCATAGGCACATATCAATTGTCTGAACCTAAATTAAATTCGATTTAGGAATTGGGGCTATTTTTAAATCCAGTTAGTCAAATAACACCAATAAAGCTAATATTCCTAGAGAGGTTAACTACAAATGCATATGTGTAAAGGAACTCATTATTTAATTGTGTTGTTATCCTTCACGAGATTAAGGAGTGAAAAAGCGTGGAGGAATTCTACCGATGCACTAAATGTTTAGTCATCCATGATCTGAAAAAAAAAATCAGGTTCATCTATGTAAAGGCAGAAACTGTAACAAAGAGAATTATCATGTGGTTCCAAAGGTGATATGGCAGAAGCAGCATTGCCCATAGCTCGTGTGAGAATACAAAGGCTGTGAAATAAGAAGCAGACAGGAAATGTTTTGTTCGATCAAGACTCTAAAAAGACCTTTATGAGGAGTTCCTTTAAAACATCTTAATGTAAATCTTGAAAATCCTATCTACATATAACTGTCTGATTTCTTAACTGGAAAAATTATCCAAGTTCATAATAGAGTATAGGTGACTGTAGGTTTGAGTAGGTGATTAGAAAGAGTGATTGCTGTAGTAGTGGATCGCTTACCAGATACAATTATCTCAGAGGGTATGTCAGACAATGAGTCGAGAGGTTGGTTATTGAAAAGACTGTCGGACATGTTGGTCTATTAATTGGCACCTCTTCGAGGGGGACTCCCTGGCGCGGTGGAGAGGCTCTTGGTCTGAGGAATTAGACTTTTTGGTCTCCTTCCTCCACTTGAATCTAATAAACCCCAATCCCCCCTTCCCTATCCCATCCTCACCATCCCCTCTTTTCCATTTCCTCCCCTCCCAACCCTCCCTTTTTCTCATCCCGTTTGTAGCCACTGGGGTCCTCTGCTCTGGCATTACGGTTTCTAGATAGGGGGAAGTGTTCTGGGGTTCATCCCACTCAGTGGGGTCCCTCGGAAGTAGTGTAGTTTGCCGTGGAATGTGGATCACCTGGAGGTGATCCCCCTTCTCCTCCCAGGTCCCTTTTTTGTTACTGCAGCCTGTTCTGACCCAGCTTCGTTTCTGACCCAGCTTCGTTACTGGACCATTCTCCAGATTTTTCCATACCCCTGTACCTTCTGCTGGTGACGCTTTATCACCTGCTCCAGGTGCTGAGGCTCCGTCCATTTCTTCTAGTGCCACCGCCCTTTGCACATCTTTAACTATGCATCCGGCTACCCCACATACGGTGCGACGGTTTTCGGATCACCCATCTGCCTCAGGTCGGGCCGCCTGCGGTCCTGTGCCTAAACGTTCCTTACCCTTTGCTGACGACGGTCCTTCGATTTCTACTCATTTCACCCAGAAACGACCTAGACGACACCCACTTCCTTTATGCACCATGTTTACAAATACACAGTGGACCAAATTCTTTTCCTTACAACCAACGTCTACAACTGATTATAATTCAGACCACAGTATTGGTAAAGCTCTTTTACGACATGTTGGCCAAAATATATCCTTTCACACTCTTCAGAGTGGTGCGCGCATCATTACTGTTCAGAACACAGGCCAAGCTCATGATCTTTCCCATCTTTCTTCCACTGATAACGTTCCTATCATATTTCACAAACATGCTGCTCTCAATTCTTACAGTGGTACGGTGGTTTTACCGCATACCATTGTATAGTGTGATTTTCTGACTTGCAGTGACGATATTTTAGACCAATTAGCTCTTCAGGACCTTCCAATTCTCAAAGTGGATACATATGTCCTGCCCACTCGTGGGTGGAGGTTCATTCCCAGTAACATCGCCCGCTTAACCTTTGACTGTCGTGAACTCCCGTCCTCTGTTTATATGGCGGGATATAGCCTTGAGGTCCTTAAAGTGGTCCTTGCACCCTCAACAGTGCCAAAATTGTTTGTGCTTTGGACATCCTGCTAAATAATGCAGGTCTTTGGTGGAGTGATCGGTCTGCTGTGCCGCGGGTTATGCCGATACATCTTGTCTTAATTGCACGTGATACAGTCAGGTTTCTCGGCCTCCTGTTTGACCGCAGATTGTCCTGGAAACCTCACATTACCTCTCTGAAGGCGACTTGCCATAGCCGGCTGAACCTCCTTAAAACCCTCGCACATCTTTCATGGGGGCTGATCGTAGAACCTCCTTCGCCTACATTCAGCCCTAATTCTATCGAAACTCGATTATGGTGACCAGATATATTCGGCAGCCTCTCCTGCCACTCTTTCCAGCCTTAATCCCATCCATCACCAGGGATTACGCTATGCCTTGGTGCTTTTCGTTCTTCCCGGTTGAGAGCTCTATGTAGAAGCGAGCATTCCATCCTTGTCCGATCGTCGTGATGCACATTGCATTCGCTATTATGTTCGCTCATGACCTCCGCAATCCTTCCATGTATAGGATTGTCACAGATGTTAGTAGACGCTCGTTATTTGTTCGTCGCCCTGTTTACTTCGTCCCTTTTCTCTTCGTCTGCATTCACTCTTGTCTTCCCTTCAGCTTCCGCCTTTATATGTTCATGTGGCTTCACCCTTTCCTCTACCCCTTGGGAAGTTCCTGCTGTCCGTGTCTGTTCTATTCCTCTACCTTGCGCGAAAGCCCAACTGCCTACGGCGGCTTCTCGCTCTTTCTTTCTAGACCATTTCCGTTCTCATTCCCATGCCATCGCAGTATACACCGATGGTTCAAAGTCATCTGACGGCGTCGGATTCACAGCAGTGTTTCCGGACAGCGTCGTACGAGGGCATCTGTTACCCTCGGCTAGCATATTTACGGCTGAATTGTATGCCATTCTTGTGGCACTTATCCGTATTGCATCTATGCCTGTATCACCATTGTGGTCGTTTCAGACTCCCTTAGTGCTTTACAGGCTATCCGTAAAATTGATACACCTCACCCCTAGTTCTTCGTATCCACCTTTGGTTACGCCGTATCTTTGCAAGCATAAAGATATTGTCTTTTGTTGGGTCCCTGGTCATGTTGACGTACAGGGCAATGAACAGGCAGACACTGCTGCGCGGTCAGCAGTACATGACCTTCCAGTTTCATATAGAGGTGTTCCTTTCACGGACTATTTTGCGGTCATTGCTACCCACCTTCGCACCGTTGGCAACAACGCTGGTCTGACCTGCTGAATAACAAACTTCATTCTATTAAACCGGTTATAGGTTTCTGGCCTTCTTCTTGTCACCAATGTCGAGGTTGGGAGACTACACTCTCCCGTCTTCGCATCGGCCACACTCGTCTTACTCACGGGTATCTCATGGAGAGGCTCCCTGCCCCTCTCTGTGAGCATTGTCAGGTTCCAGTGTCTGTTCGACATATCCTGTTGGACTGCCCACTCTATCAACGAGCACGCAGAATTTACCTCCAACGACGTCTTCGCTCTGCGGCCCTTTCTTTACCTTCCCTTCTTGCAGATGGCCCCTCCTTTAATCCTGACTCTCTCATTGACTTTTTGACAGAAACTGACTTACTACACAAACTCTGAAGATTATACCTCTAGCACCTCCCTCAGTCCCTTCTACCTCGATCTCTTGCTACCCTCCTCCCCTGCACTATCCACCGTCATCTTGCACTCCATACCCTACTAATCGTCCATCTCCCTCTTACAACCCACTCTCCCTGCATCCTACAATAACCTGCAGCGCTGTATAACCCCTGTGGTTTAGCGCTTCTATTTGATTATAATAATAATAATTGTCTTAATTGCAATGAAACTCACCCTTCTTTTTCCCGCCGATGTCAGGTCTATCCTAATGAATGTGAAATCCGTTGCCTTAAGGAGAACAAAGGCCTTACTTATGCTGTGGCTGTCTCTCGGCTCCACCTTCAGGGGAATCTTCCCCGTGTTCCTTATTCTCGAGTAGCTAGGAGACCTCCAACCTTGGCGGTCCCCCCGTCTACCAGCTCCTCTGGTGCCGTGTCTTCTGGGGTCACCCCCGTCTCTAATTCTTTTGCGGTTTTACCCTCTAAAACCCCCACCTCCTTACTTATTCCTACCTCTTCTTCTTCTTCTCGCCTGCTTGTTTCTCAGTATACGAGGCCTCGTACATCTGCATCTTCTTTGCGCCTATCACCTGCGAAGTTGAACCTGTCTCCTAAGCCTAAGTCTCTTCGCATTCCTCCAGTGCTTACAATTTCCCAACAGTTTTCCTTTCGGCCTCTGTGCCTAGTTCTCACCGGCTTTGGTGCCTAGTTCTCACCCCCTTTCTAACTCTCACACGAAGGTGGAGGTTCACCCCCTTTCGTGTGGTCCTCCTCTTCTCCTGTTTACCCCTCAGACTTCTTCCCCAGTCACCTTGCAGCCTCCTTCCTCTCTTGTTCCACCGTAGGACTCTTATGTCCCTGCCAGCGCATCTCTCCAGGTTCATACTCCCCTCCCATTCAGACCTCTTTGGTCCCCTCCATAGTCTCCCCTATCGTTGCTTGCTCTACCTCACCTGTCTCTGAAGTCCTGGTATCGGCATCTTCCTTGTCCAATGAGAAACTTGACGCTATCTCCGACTATATTGCGGAGACGAAACCCTCGATGGACACTGGTGTGCCTCCTTCTACCCCTTCTTATTTTTCACAACCCTCGTAGCAATCTTTCCCTTCACAACATTCCGATTCCTCCTTCCTTACATGCTTTCCATTGCCTCCACACATTGACTCACTGATCCTACTAGCCCGTAGATTGTATTGTTTCTTAATGTTGGCATACCTGTCTTTGTGAACAATGACTTATTTACAATGGAATATTCGTGGCCTCAGGGGTGATCGGGGAGAGCTCCAGGTGTTGCTTTTCCAGTTTTCCCCAGGATGTGTTGGGTTACAAGAGCCCAAAATTCGTTCAGCTGTTGTCCGTTCTTTTTTGGGCTGTGTGTTGTTGCATTCTTCCGATCCCTCTCCTAATGAATCATTTAATGAGAGTGCGCTTTTTGTGCGCATTGGTATACCATATCAACAGGTCTTTGTTCGTTCTGTGCTGCATTATACTGTAGCCCATATTTATTTGTACAGGTGATATACAGTTTGCTATCTATATCTCTCCCCTTCCCGTGCATTCTGTGTCTCGGTTATTGCATTCTTCATCTCTTCTCTGCCGCCGCCCATCTTGTTGTTAGGTGATTTTAACGCTCACCATCTTCTTCTTTGGGGAGGGTCCCACTATGACTCTCGTGCTGATCGGTTGGACACTCTTTTCACTTCTCATCCTCTTCATGTTTTAAATACGGGTGCTCCCATCCATTTTGACTGTCACACTCAGTCTCTCTCTTTCATTGATCTTTCTATTTGCTCTTCGTCAGTCGCACTTGATTATGCTTGGTGTGTTCTCCCAGATTTGCACGACAGTGATCACTTTCCAATTCTTTTTACTTCTACTACGTATTCCCGAACTCCTCTTAGCCCCCATTGGCAATTTGGACGAGCAAGTTGGGACTTGCACTCTCATTTTACCGCTTTTTGTGAGGACCTTTCTTCGTCCTCTATTGATGAGCTGGTGCACCAGTTTTCGACCTTAGTTTTGACTGCAGCGTCACGTTCTATTCCTCAAACCTCAGGCAGGCATTCTCAGACAAGCGTGCCTTGGTTGTCTCCTCCGTGTGCCCATGCAGTGCGTTTGAAATGTGCTACGTGGGGCTGTTATCGATATAATTGGACCTCAGATAGTCTTTTAGATTTTAAGCGGGCAAGGGCAGTCGCTCGCCGCTTCATACATGACGCTAAACGCACTCGTTGGCAAGACTACGTTTCTACCGTTACCTCGACTTCCCCTATGTGTGAGGTTTGGAAGAAGGTACGGAAGATGTGTGGCAAGTACGCTCAGGACCCAGCTCCCGTTTTGCAGGTTTCTGGTGTTTGTGTTGCGGAACCTCTTGAAGTTGCCATGGAAATCGGGAACTGTCTTGCCCCTGTCTCCCTCGTTTCTTGTTTCTAAGTCTGCCAGGGAACAATCACACTTGGATTTTTCTTCTAATGGGATGGAGCCTTATAACATACCTTTTACTCTGCTTGCTGGTCATCGGTAACTGGGCCTAATGATATTCATATCCGTATGCTAGAGCATCTGCATTCTACAGCCCTTACAGTCGTTTTGCGTCTTTTCAATCTGATTTGGACGTGAGGGGTTCTCCCTCAACAATGGAAATCAGCCATTGTACTACCGTTTGTCAAACCAGGCACCTCTGTGCTTCATACCTCTCACTATCGTCCCATTCTTCTAACCAATGTAGTCTGCAAGGTGATGGGACGATTGGTGAATAGACATCTGATAAGGTATTTGGAGACTCACAATAGTCACTCTCCTCGCCAATATGGCTTTTGCAATGGCCACTCTACTTTGGACCCCTTTCTCCACTTAGATACATACGTGCGAAATGCCTTTGCTAATAATCACTCCATCCTAGCAGTCTTTTTTGAACTCAGAAGGAATATGACACCACTTGGAGGTATAACATCTTAGCCCAGGCCCACTCCTAAGGTCTGTGCGGTAATCTACCGACCTACCTTGCTGCTTTCTTATCTGAAAGACATTTTCGTGTCCGTGTTAGCGCCTCGCTTTTCTTAGACTTTGGTCATGTCGAGAGAGTCCCACAAGGTCGTGTCCTTAGCATTGCCCTTTTTCTCTTGGCAATAAATGACCTACCTTCCGTTCTTTCATCGCATATTTGGTCGTCACTTTATGTGGATGACTTCGCTATAGCTTACGCAGGCGCTGACTGTCGCCTTCAGGATGCGATTGACCGAGTTTCCCATTGGGCCACTTCTCATGGATTTAAATTTTCTAGTAGGAAAACCAATTTCATTACCTTCACTAGACGTCCTATTGTCCCAGATATTCCATTGTATTTACACGGCTCACGTATTCCAGAATGTGATACGGTCAAGTTTCTTGGCAGCTTGCCATGGTCGGCTGAATCTCCTGAAAATTCTTGCGAATCTTTCATGGAAGCAGATCGCCGGACTCTCCTCAGTTTGCATTCCACCCTAGTTTTGTGCAAGCTGGATTATGGCGACCAAGTCTATTCTGCGGCTTCTCCTACAACTCTTTCTAAGTTAGATTCCCTTCATCATCAGGGTCTGTGTTTATGCCTTGGTGCCTTTCGTTTATCCCGTTAAAAGCCTCTATGGTGAGGTAAATATTCCTTCCTTAGCTGATCGTCGTGATGCTCATTGCCTTCGTTACTGTGTCCGCTCTCATGACCTTCGTGTTCCTTCTACGTATAGGTTGGTTTCAGAAGTTTGTAGAAGCCCGTTATTTGTTCGGCGCCCCTGCTTACTCCGACCGTTTTCTCTTTGTCTTCACTCACTCCGGTCTTCTCTCCAGTTGCCTTTCTTGTATGTGCATATAGCGTCTGCCTTTTCCCTTACCATTTGGGAGGTTCCAACGGTTCGTGTCTGTTCTCTCCTACTGCCGTGCACTAAAGCTCTCCTACCTACAGCTGCTTCTCGCTCTCTTTTTCTTGATCACTTCCAGTCACATGCTCATGCCGTTGTTGTTTATACAGATGGTTTTAAATCTTCTGACGGTGGTGGGTTCGCGGAGGTGTTCAGTGACGATGTCGTCCGAGGTCTTTTGTTAGACTCGGCTAGTATTTTTACCACTGAGTTGTATGCCATCCTCACAGCGCTTCATATTACGTATATGTCTAGTTCGACGTCTATGATTATTTCAGATTCCTTCAGCACTTTACAAGCCATTAAACAATTTGATTCCCCTCATCCATTGGCCATTCATATTAAACTATGGTTGAGCCGAGTGGCTGGCAAAAACAAAGACGCCATTTTCTGTTGGGTCCCTGGACACGTTGATGTTCAGGGCAATGAACAGGCGGATGCTGCTGCGCGGTCAGCAGTACGTGATCTTCTGGGTTTCTATAGAAGTATTCTGTTCAGGAACTATTTTACAGTCATCTCTGCCCATCATCACGGCCGTTGGCAACAACATTTGTTGGACATGCACCATAACAAATTGCACTCTATTAACCCGCTTTTAGGTTTGTGGTCATCTTCTTACCACCGTTGCCATACTCAGGAGACTGCGCTCTTCCGTCCTCGCATCGCCCAAACTCGCCTTACCAAAAGGTATCTCATGGAACGACATCCTATTCCTCTCTGTGAGGTTTTGGATCCCTATTTCGGTTCATCACTTTCTTATGGATTGTCTGGTTTACCAGTGAGCTCGCAGGATTTACCTCCAACGACGCCGCCGCCCTACCGTTTTTACCTTATCTTTCCTTCTTTGTCTTTCGTCTTTGTCAGTAACTACTTTGCTATACAAACTTTGACACATAACCCCTAGCGTGCCTTCCGGCCCTTTTCTCCCCTCACCTCTGATCCCCTCTCCACCGAGCTGTTTATAGCCCCAGCACTATTTTCTGCCCCGCATCATTGCATGACCCTTGTCGGTTTAGTGCTTTATTTAATTATAATAATAATATTAATTGGCATTGACTTTTACTCTTCCTTCAGAGATGTAGTGACGCTTAAAATAACTTTGGGAAGAATCCCCGAGAATTAAAAAACAATCCCTTTCAGAGGATATTCAGAAGCCAATCAACAAAGTGTGGGAGTTTGACGGTACTTGATACATCCTTGACGGGGGTTGCCCCGAGGACAGTGTCACCACAAGTAATATCTCAAGGGTGTGTTAATATGAGGGGCAGTACTGGGTACTTCCATGGAGGAGAGACAAATCACACTTGCCTATCGTATGGCATATTGTTAAATGAAACCATAATTCCACAATATAAATAAACATTACAAGTTAATATTCATTTATCTTTCAATAAAATTTATAATTTTATTGAGGAAGACTGCAAACCAGAAAACCTGGCCAGAAAACCCCAGTAATCCAAATAGTCCGATTAAAGTGTGTTATTAGTGCAACTGTAAAGTCACATTCAAAAAGTAATTTTATGGTAATAACTTTTTGGATGAAGAGTAAGAATTAATTAGGACTTACAAAGAACAGTAATTTATATCCTTAATTGTTGCTAACTAGGAAAATAAAATACTTTTTTTTTTTTAATCTCCGTTTGAAAGATTGAATTTTTCTGAATCAAATATAACTTAAATGAATGGAATGTGAAAAAATAAAATACTGTTTTATGGAGTGTTGAAGTTGGCGGAAATAAACGCGGCGCAGTTGGCAGAATTGGCGCTAAAGCGCCATTTATTTTTTCGGCTCCACCTTTGACACACACAAACACTTTTGACTTTTTGACAGCAACAGATTTATTACACAACCTTTGATTATACTTCCTTTAGCACTTCTCACCGACCTTACAACCTCTGGTATACTCTCCACCCTCGCTAGTGTCAGATTAAGCATATTAAACTGTTAGCGCACACTACCCCTTCAGTGCTGTAGAACCCTTGCGGGTTTAGCGCTTAGTTTTCGTTATAATAATGAACCATAAGAATAATGTTATTAATTATACATCTGTACAAAAATGTTTTTCTTACACCAACTGATTGTTTATTGTTGATGTGACTCATCACAATATACAAGTTGTTACTGTCATATTGGAACTGGTTCAAGGTACGACATTCCTCCAAACATGGCTTACGCACTTTGACATACCACACAATTTACAGATATATTGTGTGTGTGTTGGCTTGCGTGGCTTGTTGGTCAATATTGAATAATAATCTCATATAACACTATCAGCTCCCTCTCACATATTCTACAGGGTTAATTTTCATGTCACATTGTCTATCAAATGCATGTTGATAATGTAGTCAAAGACTGCAATTGGTTTCACATTAGGTACATCTGTTTGCAAGTCAACCTCTCCAGTTTCCTTCATCAGATGTCTGCCTCTTGTCAACATTGTCATATCTCCTTTGACACGCCATCGAAATGCTATCATTTCGTTGGAACATAATCCCCTTCATTGGTATTCAGGGATCTTATGAGCACTGAATACCAATGAAGGAAATTGCAAAGAGAAGGGCTTATGTACAAATAGAAAGTTAATAGGGTATGTTCCTTACCTACATATGGTTCCATCATACTCTTAACAACTGCTTCAGAGAGTCCTAACATGTCACTTGTATTTTCCATAGTTTTTTTAGTATGCACAATAACAAGTTTCACAATCACATATCACAAATAGTTTGATACTAAACCAATGTCGTTTGTTTGGTATATATGTGTTGAAGGAAACTCTTCCGTTGAATACAATCACAGACTATGACAACGTTCTTGAATGGATAAAATTACTCACTGAATATAATTCAGGTATATAATCACTTCTCGTATTTTGTAGAGCAAATAATTTCTTCACGGATTGCTTTTATTAGAGAATGCAACGTATACAGCAACAACAGAAATGCAGCGTATGCAGTAACAACAGAAATGCAACGTATGCAGTAACAACAGAAATGCAACGTATGCAGCAATAACAGAAATGCAACGTATGCAGTAACAACATAAATGCAACGTATGCAGTAACAACAGAAATACAACGTATGCAGCAATAACATAAATGCAACGTATGCAGTAACAACAGAAATGCAGCGTATGCAGTAACAACATAAATGCAACGTATGCAGCAACAACAGAAATGCAACGTGTGCAGGAACAACATAAATGCAACGTGTGCAGCAACAACAGAAATGCAACGTGTGCAGCAACAACATAAATGCAACGTGTGCAGCAACAACATAAATGCAACGTGTGCAGCAACAACAGAAATGCAACGTGTGCAGCAACAACAGAAATGCAACGTGTGCAGCAACAACATAAATGCAACGTGTGCAGCAACAACAGAAATGCAACGTATGCAGCAACAACAGAAATGCAACGTGTGCAGCAACAACAGAAATGCAACGTGTGCAGCAACAACAGAAATCTATCATCGGACATGATTTCACTAAAAGCTGATGTTGCCATAAGTCTCCCTGTACTACAACATTTATATATGTTGTTTTCATGGGTGTGTGGCATCAACTTAAGTGTTGCATAGAACAGGTACATCTTTGCAACAGTTGTCATTCCAGTATCGAAGTCTTGATTTCAGTGAAATTCAAATGTCGGCCACTGTGTACTTGTAATAGTTATTTATTTGAACAAAACTAATATTCATCATTGTCTCATCGAAAATAACCGAAAGTAGTCAAGTTCACTAGAGTTATCTATTACACTGGTCTGCATGATTTTTTTTATTGACTCTATGGTATCGTTTTCGGTATAAATATGGCAAAAATAGTGATTCATTGTGTTTTTTATTCATCTCTATCACATCAGGTTGTCAAGTTATACGGAAACGTTACTTTTCCCTTTTCGTATAACATGAGTAAATGAGAAAGTGGTATATTACCAATTAAAATGCTTAACTTATATTGACTTAAATGTTAAAACTAATATATTTTTCATTATTTTCAGATTATTAATATGTCTAGATGCTGCATAAATTCACCAGACATATTTTGCTATGTCTGCGGGCAATTCACACCTTCAGATTCCCGGAGCAACATTACTCCTTTATTGAAGCACTGCTACTTTGCTTATTTTGGCTGCAAACTTGGAGACCAGGACAAACCATTTGCACCACACAAAGCTTGCAAGAGTTGCATCAGTAAACTCCAAATGTAGTCAGTTGGAAAACTTAAATACGTATATGCCCTTTGGAGTACCAATGGTATGTCGGGAGCAGATGAACCACCATGATGACTGCTACTTTTGTATGACTAAAGTAGCTGGATTCAAGAAGACTAAAGGTCGTATAATATACCCAAATATTCCTTCAGCAATAAGGCTGTTCCACACTCTGAAGATATTCCTGTACCTGTGCCACCTGAAACATGGCAAATTTCATCACAGTCTGATACCAGTGATTCTAAGATGGAAATAGACTATGAACCACCAATAAATGACGATCCCAAACCCTTCAACCAAGTTGAGCTCAATGACTTGGTGAGACACCATAACTTTCCAAAAGAAAGTGCACAGTTACTTGGCTCTAGACTGAAGGAACACAGGCTTCTAGTTTCTGGAACAACATTCGCTTGGTACCGTCATCGTGAAGCGGAATTCACTCAGTTCTTTGACAAAGACGAATTTTAAGTTTTCTGTTCAAATATTTCTGGCCTTATTGAACACATGGGGATGTCATACAAAGCAGATGAATGGAAACTTCATTGATTCTTCTAAAAGAAGTTTAAAGGCTGTACTTCTCTACAATGGTAACACAGCTGCATCTGTGCCAAATGGTAATAGTGTCTAAAAGTCAGAAACCTACGCAAATATGAAGACACTAATATCTGCAATCAAGTACCAGAATCACAATCTTCTCATTTGTGGTTATTTAAAAGTTATTGTTCTCCTACTAGGTCTTCAATGCGGATACACCAAGTATCTATGTTTTCTGTGTCTTTGGGATAGCAGGGCAGACAGCCATCACTATGGACAAAAAGACTAGTCACCAAGAACCAGCTTCTTACCCGGAAATCACAACGTGAAAACTGTGCCACTAGTTGACCCCAAGAAAATTCTGCTGCCACCACTCCACATCAAATTAGGACTTATGAAAAAATTTGTGAATGGAACTGCTTTCAAGTACCTGGAGTCAAAGTTTCCTCGTATAAGTGAAGGCAAGCTAAAGGCAGGAATCTTTGTTGGCCTCAGATTCGGGAATTGATGAAGGTCAAGCATTTTGATGAAGCATTAGCAGGTGTCGAGGTGAATGGATGGTTTTCATTCAAGCAGATTGTCCACAACTTCCTGGGAAACAGGTGATCCCCCGAATATGAAAAAATGATCCAAGACCTGATTTCAAGTTTCCAACAACTTGGGTCTAGAATGAGTGTGAAGATGCACTTTTTGCACTCACAACAATTGTGGGGACTACAGTGAGGAACAAGGTGAGTGGTTCCATCAGGATATTTGCACCATGGAAACTCGATACCAGGACAAATGGAATGTCAGCATGATGGCGGATTACTGCTGGTCATTGAAACGTAATGGTCTCGATGCACAGCACAAGCAAAAATCAAAGTGGTCCTCCTTCCTTTGATTCAATATGTAGGCTAACCATTAGCAGCATATTTTTTTAATAAAATCATTTGATTTGATTCATGTTGATTTGTAATTCATATGTTCTTAAAACTAACACAATGTGCTTTTCCATGATTACTTGCCTAATTTTAATAAAGTAACAATTTATTAAAAATTCACATTTTTTATTATCATTAATTTTTATTTTATTCAAAATCCTTACATGATACAGCAAAATGGTTTAGATATTTACAATCAGCAGCCCAAGAATATGTAAGATCGCAACCATGAATAAAATTAAAAATTAAAAGCATTAGAAATGCAGACCATGTTATTGGACAATATGACTGAATTAAACTATTTCTATCATCACTTTGTGAAACATTTGGAACAAATGAAGTACCTCCTGCCAGTTCCCGGTCCTGTTGTCTGTTGATATATAATATTTGCCGTTGGTATCACGTCTGGTGTTGTTTTTATGACTGGTAGTGATGTCAATGCTCGTGGCGTAACGGTTGGTATTGCCATGGCTGGTTGTGTTGTCACCGGAGTTCATGTTGGGACGGTTGGTACTGTTGTCACTGCTAATAGTGCTGTCACGGATGTTGTCACAGCTGGTATTAACGCTGCATGTCGTTATCTGTTACCAATGAAAGCACTATCAATATTATAGTCCCTATCACTGTCTCCTGCGACAGTAATATGCTCCCTAGATTCCTTAACAGCCCACGAGTGAGAGCTAGACCTAGTTCCATGCCTCACCTATCTTCGTTTAGAACTGCAAAAAAGAAAAATTGATAAATATCGAAAACTCATTTTTCTATAGTATTTTTAATTATCACGAATTTAGTGAATCCTTATAAACTTTGTGCCAGAGTAGACGCATTGTAAACTGCAGTGTTTCGTCCCTCAGTAACTGTCTCCATGACTTTCGTGTATGATTTCGGAATGCCTTATCGGAGTGCCTTCAAATTTTCAGCTCTGGTCAGCTATTATTAGATAAAGGTGTGTAGAACAAGTGACAAGTGCAGGTGGTCTCCGCTCAGTGTGTAGAACAAGTGACAAGTGCAAGTGGTCTTCGCTCAGTGTGTAGAACAAGTGACAAGTGCAAGTGGTCTTCGCTCAGTGTGTAGAACAAGTGACAAGTGCAGGTGGTCTTCGCTCAGTGTGTAGAACAAGTGACAAGTGCAGGTGGTCTCCACTCAATGTGTAGAACAAATGACAAGTGCAGGTGGTCTCCACTCAGTGTGTAGAACAAGTGACAAGTGCAGGTGGTCTCCACTCAATGTGTAGAACAAGTGACAAGTGCAGGTGGTCTCCACTCAATGTGTAGAACAAGTGACAAGTGCAGGTGGTCTCTGCTCACTTTTATAGAGTCCATTCTCGAAATTGTTTTCCATGATATAACTTTAGAAAGCCTGTGTTAAATAGTTTAGAAAATCGACCAGTTGAAGAATGAGACTTGTGCAGCATTTGGGAATCTTTACCGAGGACTGATGAAGCCAGTGGCTTCATCAGTCCAATACAAAGAAGAACAGTAGAAAATGTTGCACAAGTTTCTCATTCTTCAACCTGTCAGTTTTCTAGATCATTTATCACATGACCTACTTACACTAGTGGATGTTTCCACTGTGACGCCGCCGCCTGCTGCTTCAAGTCACCTGACTACAGTATATAAGCAACTTCTCCCACCATATGCTGTATTTTCTTCAAGATTGATGGACTGAACACATCCATTCCAGGCTGCTCGGCTTCACAATTTCGGCACTTATGTATCCTGCTTAGAAGAAAATGAACTTTGTTAATGGAGTGTAGGTGTGACATAGCCACTTGTTATCACAAAATGATATACAATATTTCGCGTTACATATATTATGCTTCCTAATGTGGGTTGACATGATGCTGATGAGATCTTTGTCCAGGAATTGGACTTATCTCATGTTTCCTTGGATCGAATCAGAGTGCCTCCGACTGTGATCCGACTTGTGGTCAGCATCAATGTTTAATGGTTGGTACATTGCATGACATGGGTGTAACGGTTCTTCGTTATATATAGGCTGTGTATGTGCAATTTTTTTTGGATTCAGTTCAGTGACTGGAAAACGTATCTTTTGATCAACTTTATATTGTTACGCTGATGTATTTTCCTCAAACGAAGTTTTCTCTTGAATTTATGATGTATAAGTTTTAATGAGGCAATTTTATTAATCAAGTTGGTTACCGTGAAGTAACTAGAGAAAGTCTTCTGATCAGAAATAAGTCAGTGTTTGACTTCATTGTGTAATAATTGCTTAAATCTGCATAATTTACTTTTATTTGCATATAACATTTATAATTATAAAAACTGTGTACAATACAGACAAGTAGATGAATAAGACGCATCTTCAGCAGTTGCGTATCTTTATCTTCTTCAGTCAAATCAAGAAGAGAAAAAAATATGGAAAGAGCAGTAGTGGCGAGGTAAACATTGATGTGATCAGTTGATCGACCTTAATGTAGTGTTTCAGGTGGTCATTTCCTCAGCTGATGGACTAACACCTCAGAAACTGATACTTCAAGCTTGATAGACTAACACCTCAGAAACTGATACTTCAAGCTTGATGAAATGAATACCTCAGAAACTGATACTTCAAGCTTGATGGAATGAATACCTCAGAAACTGATGCTTCAAGCTTGATGGAATGAATACCTCAGAAACTGATGCTTCAAGCTTGATGGAATGAATACCTCAGAAACTGATACTTCAAGCTTGATGGACTGAACACCTCAGAAACTGATACTTCAAGCTTGATAGACTGAACACCTCAGAAACTGATACTTCAAGCTAGATGGACTGAATACCTCAGAAACTGATACTTTAAGCTTGATAAACTGAACACCTCAGAAACTGATACTTCAAGCTTGATAGACTGAACACCTCAGAAACTAATACTTCAAGCTAGATGGACTGAATACCTCAGAAACTGATACTTCAAGCTTGATAGACTGAACACCTCAGAAACTGATACTTCAAGCTTGATAAACTGAACACCTCAGAAACTGATACTTCAAGCTTGATAAACTGAACATCTTAGAAACTGATACTTCAAGCTTGATGGACTGAATACCTCAGAAACTGATACTTCAAGCTTGATGGACTGAATACCTCAGAAACTGATACTTCAAGCTTGATGGACTGAATACCTCAGAAACTGATACTTTAAGCTTGATGGACTGAATACCTCAGAAACTGATACTTCAAGCTTGATGGACTGAATACCTCAGAAACTGATACTTTAAGCTTGATGGACTGAATAACTCAGAAACTGATACTTTAAGCTAGATGAACTGAATACATCATAAACTGATACTTTAAGCTTGATGGACTGAATACCTCAGAAACTGATACTTTAAGCTTGATGGAATGAATACCTCAGAAACTGATGCTTCAAGCTTGATAGAATGAATACCTGAGAAACTGATGCTTCAAGCTTGATGGACTGAACACCTCAGAAACTGATACTTCAAGCTTGATAGACTGAACACCTCAGAAACTGATACTTCAAGCTAGATGGACTGAATACCTCAGAAACTGATACTTCAAGCTTGATAGACTGAACACCTCAGAAACTGATACTTCAAGCTTGATAAACTGAACACCTCAGAAACTGATACTTCAAGCTTGATAGACTGAACACCTCAGAAACTGATACTTCAAGCTAGATGGACTAAATACCTCAGAAACTGATACTTCAAGCTTGATAGACTGAACACCTCAGAAACTGATACTTCAAGCTTGATAAACTGAACACCTCAGAAACTGATACTTCAAGCTTGATAGACTGAACATCTCAGAAACTGATACTTCAAGCTTGATGGACTGAACACCTCAGAAACTGATACTTCAATCTTGATGGACTGAACACCTCATTAACTGATATTTCAAGCTTGATGGACTGAACACCTCAGAAACTGATACTTAAAGCTTGATGGACTAACACCTCAGAAACTGATACTTAAAGCTTGATAAACTGAGCACCTCAGAAAGTGATACTTCAAGCTTGAGGGACTGAAAACCTCAGAAACTGATGTTTCAAGCTTGATAGACTAACACCTCAGAAACTGATACTTCAATCTTGATGGACGGAACACCTCAGAAACTGATACTTCAAGCTTGATGGACTAACACCTCAGAAACTGATACTTCAATCTTGATGGACTGAACACCTCAGAAACTGATACTTCAAGCTTGATGGACTAACACCTCATAAACTGATACTTCAAGCTTGATAAACTGAACACCTCAGAAACTGATACTTCAAGCTTGAGGGACAGAAAACCTCAGAAACTGATGTTTCAAGCTTGATGGACTGAATACCTCAGAAACTGATACTTCAAGCTTGATGGACTGAAAACCTCAGAAACTGATACTTCAAGCTTGATGGACTGAACACCTCAGACACTGATACTTCAAGCTTGAAGGACTGAACACCTCAGAAACTAAAACTTAAAGCTTGATTGACTGAACACCTCAGAAACTGATACTTCAAGCTTGATGGATTGAACACCTCAGAAACTGATACTTCAAGCTTGATGGACTAACACCTCAGAAACTGATACTTCAAGCTTGATTGACTGAACACCTCAGAAACTGATACTTCAAGCTTGATGGAGTAACACCTCAGAAACTGATACTTCAAGCTTGATGGACTGAATACCTCAGAAACTGATACTTCAATCTTGATGGATTGATCACCTCAGAAACTAATACTTTAAGCTTGATTTACTAACACCTTAGAAACTGATACTTCAAGCTTGATGGACTGATCACCTCAGAAACTAATACTTCAAGCTTGATGGACTAACACCTCAGAAACTGATACTTCAAGCTTGATTGACTAACACCTCAGAAACTGATACTTCAAGCTTGATGGACTGATCACCTCAGAAACTAATACTTCAAGCTTGATGGACTAACACCTCAGAAACTGATACTTCAAGCTTGATTGACTAACACCTCAGAAAGTGATACTTCAAGCTTGATGGACTGATCATACCATCTTTACCTCGCCACTACTACTGTTCTCGCCATATTTATTCTCTGTATATGACTGAAGAATTCTATCCTATAGGCAAAACTTTTCAATAACAAAGATTCCCGACTATTGCACTTGTGTTTTACTCACTTGTAACAGCTGTTGGTCCTCAACGCCCTTGTAAAAACATGAATGTTACATTCGCAAAACTTAAAATAACTCAATTACTTAAATGATTTAATTACAGTGGTACCCCGGTTTACGATATTTTTTCATTCCAGAATGCTGTTCAAGTGCCATTACCAAACGAATTTATCTCCTTAAGAAATGTTGTAAAATAGACTAGTCCTTTTAGACCCCCAAAATTACACTTACAAAAGCATTTAAAAAAATAAACTTACATAAAAGGGTGAGTTTGGGGACCATCGTAAACCGGGGTACCACTGTATTTAAAAGCTGGTCAGTCTTACATAGAGGAAACGTTTGAGTTTATTTTGGCTTGTCTAATTCCCAATTTGTAATATTTTTGGAAGGTACTGACAAAATTGAAATAATGCTTTTCTCCAGTTTAGCTTTAAAGTTGGTGTTTTATAAGGGAAGGGCTTAATTATATTTCGACTGTGTATATTTTATTTTTTCATTTTTATTGAAGATTTTGGGATATCAGGTTTCATGGGATGTCTGGTGCATGTCTTTTCTGATTTGTTTTCTGCCTTCAACGCTAATATTTAAGTGCACTGCAAACTTATGCCTCGTACTGCACTATTCCAATAGTGCACACTGAGGCACTGGGGAGTGCAATTATGCAATATGCAAATAAATTTCTCGCATCACACAGCAATCGAAATATATAGTGAAAGTCCCTCGTTGTAAGAATACTAGTTTGAAGGAAGGGCATCCTGGAAGATACAACTGGGGAAAGTCCCTTAAGATCGTTTAACAGAAAGATTTTTTGCTCTCCATTACTTCTGGTTATATAGTGAAACAATGTATAAGCAATCTCCGTGGCACAGAAAACGTGCAAGGAGAGGCGCAAGCAGAATCGATACAAATTGTACAACTACCACTGAAACAAAAGTTTCATGTACCAGTATTTATGCTTCTACATCTACTATACCCTGAGTAATCCATGGTCTGAAGGCCGTCCAGAAGTACATCCTATATAAGCATCAGGGGGCGATTGACCGCAGTCGGTCCCTTCAAAATTCTTGTTCCAGCAGTTACTAAATAACTATCGATTTTGCACTTGCAAAGTCGGTGATTAGTCTATTGCACTGATCTATTAGTGATTTTTTACCCGATTATTTTCTTACGGCTCCAACTAAAGGTTTACGTCGCACTTCCTAAGTTTTCCATGCTTGGTCTCGTATTGGTTTAAATGAGATCGTCTCATAATTTTCGGTTGCTAGGAAGCTCAGTGAATATGTATAGTGTGAACCCAAGAAAAGCCAGTCATAAAGAACCTGAGACGAGAGCTCTGCAACAACTTGTATTGAGTCGCAGTTTTTGGCTATGATAATTTTTCAAAGCCTACAGTGGATGGTACTTAAGTGATTTCTACTGAGGTAGTTGCTACTTAAGAGGTGGTACTGAAGTGGTCGCGCTGAAATGGCTGTTGAATTGGCTGTTACTGAGACAATTGTTTCTGAATTGGTTGTTACTGAAACTTTTGTTACTGACTCTGTTGTTATGAAGTGGGTGTTACAAAAGTGATCCTTACTACAGTGATCGTTACTGATGTGGTTATTACTGAAATAGTTATTATTGGAATGGTTGTTACTGAAGAACAGATTTTTGCCGCCGAAGCGGCTAATTTATTGTGTACTCTATATCCATCGTGTGGACGGTAGCGCAATAGCATGTGGATACATAAAAGGACTAAGATCTAGGCCCCAAAAGGGTTAACAGGAGTACATCTGGATTATACTTTCTCAATAAATGTCAATAAATGAACGATAATGCACATAGTATTCAAGATACTGACCACAGGGCTGGCCATATACTTTGCATTTGGGTTGATTATGATCTGAGTGTCTGTGAAACTACCAGAAGCATTTGTAACCAAGTCTAAACCTGGCTACTACAACATCCATCTGTTCACATTGCAAGTTGCTCCGTAAGCGTAGTCATCTGCGTTCATGTTATTATAGGGAATGATAGATTTCAGGCTTTTAACTGCATTCATATAGCATTCATTTTCATTATTTACATCTCTCCCAATATTATTCTTGATGCTAGACGCAGACATGCCAAAGTTGTATTCTATAGTTGCGTTCAGGATACTTTTTTTGGCTAACTTATCAACTTTATCATAAAGGAGTAATCAATGTGTGATGGAATCCATAACAGTTGTACATTGATTCGCTTTTCCCCGATTTTTTCTATCTGTATCTGGCTTTTCTGATGAGCATCTTGTTAGTCATTGTGAGTCTAGAGCCTCCAGTGATTCAGTTTGCAGCGTAGATTTGTGGGGAATTAAGGCAGTGTTTGTGCGTCATAGGTCAGTTGGGTTAGTGATCCCTCGTTTCAGTTCTGAATCCCGTCTGAAGCCTGCAGCGCACTTCAGGGCAATTTCAAACAATGGGGTACTGACCTTATTCCTCACAGTAGGCAGTATATGGCAGCTGATGGTGGTAATCTCAGGTTGTGGGTTCCACCTCCACCCATGCGTATACACCTGAATGCATTCACCAATACTCACGTGGTAGTGTTAGGGGCGGGGGATACCTGAAAAATACCTGTTGAATCCATTACAGCTGCCTGCTCCTGGTGCTGAGGATGTCTACACGCGGTTGGTACGTAAGTTACACGATTGGTAATTTACCGCGCACGGTCGGGGATTTGTGTGTCTCGGTCACTTGGTTGGGACTACTCGCCGTCGGCTCAACTCGTCGGCTCAGCCCGTCGGCACTCAAACTGCCGGGCTGGGGTGCCTAAGGCGTAATTAATGTATGGGACGTATAATTACTACAGTAAGCTAACTACTACCTCTAACTTAGCTTAAATATATGTAGTAGTGATTGTAGTATAAAATTAGCTTAGGAGTCCGAGGAATCTTCTTAGAATTAAGTATTTACAGAACTGACACCTGTCTCTAGGCGTCGTATATATCTCTCGTCTTATGCCCCCATTCCCTCCGTTGGGGGGTGCGTGTAACTGATTCTGGAAAATACCGATATTTTCCACAAGATGTTCGACTGTTGTGGCATGCAAAGAGTATGTTACAATTTATTCGGCATATGCACACACTTCCATATAGGCTGCCTCCCAACAATCGAACCCCACCCGTGGTATGGTTTGTTTGCAATCGTGTCATTACGATTTCGGGAGTCATGTTGACGGCTTTGAGGGGGACTTGAGCTAGAGTTCGTCACGGCCATGCTAGCGGGAGATTCGTATGTAAAAACTTGCATTTGTGGACACAGTGGTGCCTATGCTAACCTTCCTATGGTGTAGAAATATACCTAGTTGGATGAATCTAATTGAAGCTAGCTGGCCCAGTGGCTTACGCGACGGTCTGGAGTTTTGAGACTCTGTGACCGCGGGTTCGAACCCCACCCGTGGTATGGTTTAGATGACAGTCTCATGCAGATCCTAGTATTGTCTACAAAGGATGACACTGTGCTGTGGCTTACATCTCTATGTCTGATATGAGGATGAGGAACAGGATGAGGGCGAGCACTGTGCCTTGTGGAACTTCCGATTTAACTCTGTTTACCACTACTCATTGTGTTCGATTGGTTAAAAAGTTGAAGATCCATCTCCCCACTTTGCTAGTTATTCCTTTAGCACGTGATTTGTGAGCTATTACACCATGATCACACTTGTCAAAGGCTTTTGCAGAGTCTGTGTATATTACATATACATTCTGTTTTTCTGCCAGTGCATCCAAGACCATATCATAGTGATCCAGTAATCTAATAGTTGCGAGAGGTAGGAGCGACCTGCTCTGAACCCATGTTACTCTGGGTTGTGCAGTTTTTGGGAATCCAAGTAGTTTGCAATCGTGCTTTTTAGCACTCTTTCAAAGATTTTTATGATGTGGGACGTTAGAGGTATTGGTCTATAGTTCTTAGCTACTGCTTTGCTGCCACCTTTATGGAATGGGGCTATATCCGTTGTTTTTAGTGACTGGAATTTCACCCATGTCTAAGCTCCTTCTCCATACTTAGGGCACGCGAAAGGGGTTTCTTGTAGTTCTTAAATGAACACAAAGTTCCACGAGTCTGGGCCTGGGGCTGAGTGCATGTTCATGTTGTCAGTGGCTTTTTCAAAGTCTATCAGAGTTAGGGTAAAGTCAGAAATCTGGCATACATTGGAGTTTTGAGGCTCATTCATGAACAAATCATTTGGATTGTCGATCTTTAGAATGATGAGTTTCTCGCTAAACACAGAGTTGTATTGGAATTTGAGTATTTCACTCATTTCGTTGTCATCTGTAGATGCCTGACTGGATCTATCAGTGTGATAAATTATTACTAACAGTTAAACGAGAAATTTCTTCTTGAGAAGTTGCCTTTGCAAGTGATGAGCTTCTTAGGAGGGGCATGCAGGTATGTTAGGTTAATATGAGCACAAATTCCATTTAGGGGTGAAATGCTCTTGTTATCTACAGGGATACAGTTCGAACAGGTTATCAAACTTAATAGAATTGCCTGTTTTCATGTGAGAATAGTCTGTATTTACTTGTAGACATTTAGTAAGATTATTAATGACAGTTTCTGGTTTATATCTTAACACTCTAATACCAGGTACAGTGTTAATGGCAACTATTCCATCAATGATACTAGGAACCCCATTTTCTCTTCACGCGGCAGAATATTTCATCAGCTTTATCTTTTATTTCCATTTATGATATAATTCGTTATTATGGATTGAGGACAACGTAACTTAACCTAGCCTAACCAAGCCTAAAGTAACCTAACGTAATCGAGAAATATGCTTCAAACTGTATGTGAGACATGCATAGAGACGATTATGGAAGTTTAGATGAGCAATTGTGTTACCGTATGTTTAGCCTCATTATTTTTGGGTTTTGTTATGTAAATGTAGTTATATTATTGTTTGTTGCTCTTGTTATTGTGTGTATGTGTGTGTATGTAGCCTTATAAATGTTTGTTGGTCATGTTATGCGTGTAGCCTATTATTGTTTTTCGGTCTTATGGTGTATGTTGTCTTGTAATTGCTTGTTACTCATGTTATCATGAGCGTAGCCTTATTTTTTTTTATTTTCGGTCTTGTTATTGTGTGTGTTGCCTTATTTTTTCTTATTACTCACGTTATCATGTAGACTTAAGATAAGCCGCAATAAAGAACAAAAAGGCACAATACCATTACTGGGTTATTTGTGTATAAGCCGCAGTGAATGTCTGTCAATGAATAAACAGAAGAATGGACAGACTCGAACCGTCATCCTTACATGTAGCAGCCTGACGCAGTAACCACTCAGCAAAGGAGCTCACAATAGGATACAACCAGCACAACTGTAACAAGGTTGTACTAGCAGCACCAACACTGTCTCACTCCGGAAGCTTTGCTGGCTCATCTCTTATACCCATCAAAGCCAAATAGTCCATAAACTCATAAGTCGTAATGAGTGACTGTCAGTCAGGAAAAAGAAGAATGAATGGAGACTCGTTGTTCTTACGTGTAGCAGACCCAATGATGTGACCAATCAGCCACGGCGCTTACAATAGGAGGATTTTACAACCAGTATTTATGTGAGAAGCTATCAGCAGGAATCAACTGTGACTCTACTGTCTCGTCATTAAGACCCAGAATGTAACATGCCCTAAATGTTCCATGGTAACCTTCTGAGGCTGTGGATGAGACAGCAGTCCATAGTTGATGCCGCTGATAACTTTGTTACACGAATTTTGGTTTGTAAAATCATCTTGTTTTAAACTGTGTTGATGAGTCAATACATTGCTGGGCTTGCTATACTTAAGGACCACGGTTCGAGTCCCAGTCCGGGTCTCCTGTTTATTCTTATTATCGTGTGTATCCTTATTACTGTTTGTTGGTAATGGTAGTATTATGTATGTAGTCTTAGTATTGTTTGTTCATCATCTTAGAATGTGCGTAGCCTCTTACTGTTTGCTGCCTATGTTATCATTTGTTTAAATATTTATTAATCAAATTATTATGTGCATGAAACATTATTTGTGTTTATTGGTAAAGTCTTTAAAAGAGTAATAGTATTAATATGTTGTTTATATTATAATGGGTCATCATTAGTTTGTTGGTCACCTTGTCAGCCTCTCTGGTTGTTTATATTCTCTCCACAGACGTGAAGCTGTCGGGTGTAAAGGACGATCTCACCAAGGTTTTGGAGGACAAGGGTGGGAAGCTGGACTTGTTGCAACTTAAGAAGTCGACGCAGGTTTCCAAGCAGCCGTTGTAGTGAAGCCATAGGAAGAATTCTGAATCACTGTTACCGCCTGTAATGTGTCGGCTACATCACCAGACTTTGTATTATTTAAAAAAAAATTATCTTTTAAAATTCACATAAACTGAACGCGATTTACATATGATATTAAATAATGTAAAGAGAAAGAAAATAGATGTGTTCTAGTTCATTTTCTTGCTTTTTTCATTTTGTCTAACAGTAGATTAAGTGATCATTCTCAGCAAAGTTAAAATTATAAACAATGGAAAGAGAATACAGGTGATGATACTACTGGTATTACACAGAAAAAAATCTCAATCTGGGTACTCAGCATTGTCTGGCTTACCCGGACATCTTTCTGCCAGACATATTAGCCGGAATCTAATAAGACTGTTGTAATAAAAATTACTATAGTGTATCAAAGTACTTAATACTTAATTAAGCCTCCTACCAGTAGTTAGAAAGTTAGAGGTACGTCACCTTGAGTACTGAACACCGGAACACGCTAATGTGACAGGGTAAGTTTTGAGTAAGAGCCACAAAAAATACGCCTTTATTTTTTGGGAAAGGTTCAAACAGCAACCTCTCTCTCTCTCATTTTTTCAACTAGTTTTACAAGGTTAAGTTAAGGTTCCTAACTTCATTTACAAGCTAAGCGTTGTTATTTACATCAACTCCTTTGAAAGCATTTTTATTGTTATGAGACATACAAGTAGGGAAAAGGATGAAATTGGAGCCATCTGTGGGCCAGCAATTTTATTTTGTCACTGACATAATACAGTATCGTTGATATCATGATGTATGAACACGTTCCAGACACGATCCATCCTAAGAATAAATGCTCTCTCTCTCTCTCTCTCTCTCTCTCTCTCCCTCTCTCTCTCGTCTCTCGTCTCGTTTGCTTCACCTGACAACATGTCAGAAAAGTTTCTCCATCGCCTCACAGCTGATCTCTTCATTTAGCAAGTTGCTGCGCTCTTTTGACAACTTGACTCTTCATTACTCACTTCTCTCTTCATCGCCGTCCAGCAATAATATGCAAACTTCATCACGCATTTTGCAAATTTCCGGATTATACAATTATAGTGCAAAATAAGTTAAAGTTCCAGTTTTGGGGTTCGGCTATGAAATATAGGAAATTTTAATTAGATTAATTCATATTTCTGAATCATTAACGTTTTCTTAACAAATACACTTTTACACTTTGCCATTTTCATTGAATGTTATTAAAATTGTTAGTACGCTATTTAGGCGGCAACGACTTGATGCATTGCAAGCTTGTTTACGACTAACTATAGTGTACTTAGCACAGCAGTGATCAATGTTTCTTAGCTTAATACAAACATTGACTCTTATTTATAATTAGAATGAGTGTCAAAACATACGTCCAACAGAGCACATACTATCTCAGGTGTGTAACTCTGGACTGTGTTACGGTACAGACATTATATGACCGTTTATCAGCTTTTGTTCCACATCTCCCCGCCATCCTTTGTTGGTCTTACAGGAGACCTGAAACTTTTCTTATCATATCACATTTTAAATTTTCCGCTCCACTGAGTCCGCGAAGCTGCGTCAGCAGTCTAAGTTGCGCAAGAGAAATGTCTGTGCTTAGACTTTTCTTTCCCGTGTTGAGTGTTTGGTGGCTGGTGTGAGGTGGACTGTGGCAGCCTCGCGATGCTTCGCCCAGGATGTGATATGCAAACTTCTCCTCTTTGGAGAATGGTCGAAGATTTCGAGGAGCGATATCCTACGATGGCCCTTTTGGGCAAAGAAATAAATGTAATTGGGAAGACAAACTTTGACCAGCCAGACGCCATATTGATGCAAGACAAAAATTTACGAAGAAAATGGAGGAATTCTTGAGGTAAGTGATGGATACATAAAATAGATAGTGAGTAGAGATTCTTGGTGATGGATGATTTTGGGAGTTTTTGGAGAACAAATATGAACACGATGTAAGAGAGAGTGTGTGTGTGTGTGTGGAGAAAGAAAGAGTAAAAGAGTTTGAGGGTTGAGTTTGCGCAAATGTGAGGGTGTGTGTGTGTGTGTGTACTCACCTAGTTGTGGTTGCAGGGGTCGAGTCACAGTTCCTGGCTGTGTGTGTGTCTAGGATAGAAAAGCAGATTCTCTCGGCTCAGGAAATCGTAATAACACGATTGCAAAGAAGCCACGGAATGGCTGGGGTTTGAATCTATGCAGAGTGAATCTTAAAACTCCTCGCCAGTGCGTTAGCCACTCCAGGCCAGTGCGTTAGCCACTCCAGGCCAGTGTGTAAGCCACTCCAGGCCAGTATGTAAGCCACTCCAGGCCGAGTGGCTTACACTCTGGCCTGGAGTTTTACGACTCACTCGCATTGGGTTCAAAGCACACTCGTTCCATGGTTTGTTTTCAGATTCTCTCCCTCCCTCCATTCCAGCAACTTCCGGTGTGAAAATAGTGGGAAAATATGCCTTACTATATTTGAAGAACATAGAGGTGGACCGGGGCGGAAAACATGGGCGAAATTGACATTTACAAAATTATTACTGTTGCTACTTAATTCCTGGTGTTATTGAGCTTGCACTCACACAGCTGTGGTTGACAGTGGCTCTTCTGGTTACCAACTGTTCAGCTATTACTGTCGCAACTCTATTACTACCAGTTCTGCTATTGTTTACTCGGTTGCCATGTAAAATGAGTTCCCATATTGCAGTTGCTGAACAAACAACAGCAATCCTTGACGTCATATTGTTCCATATGTTGTTTATGAGACGGTCTGAGAAGGTTTGATGAGGTTTAATGTGGGTTCAGCGAGTAGTTGAGTGAGACAGCGAGAGTACTAAACATGTTCCTCCTGCCTTATCTCGCTATGCTCTATAACCTATTGTTGAGTGTAGTTTTATATCATATTTTCCTACTTATAAAACATTTTGGGCAGAATATCAATCTTGACTGATCGATTTACACTGAGGTTGTAGGTCATGAGAGTTCTGATAACTCCTCCTACTAAGGCAGGATGTATCTAGTTGATTCTTATACTAGTAAACTACTTGTCAAGCTGGTTCTTGAACCATTCTATTGTCTTCCAGCAGATACCATTAGCGGGTAATTTATTCCCTTCGACAGAAATTCTTATTTTTAGCATTGCAATCGTCCGTGTTGCGTCTTCTGCACCAGTTACATTGTTTCGAGTTATGGAATCTTTCAGCATTTCAAATAGTTCTTCGTGTTTGTGTTTTAAAGAAATGAATGAAATCTAGTATTCTCCGTTTCATGAAGGGAAAAAAGGTTGAGTGCTTTGAATGTTTCTTCATAACGTTATTCTCTCAGTGGAGACGAGGTAGGCAGCTCTTCTGTTCCCTCTCCTCTATATCTGTGTTTTTTAAATAATTGGAGATCAAACCTGAAAGGGTGAAAGTGTGTGAAAGAGGTTGAGAGGGTGTGTGAGAGCGTTTGAGAGTGTGTGTAGAGAGTGTGTGTGTGTGTGTGTGTGTGTGTGTGTGTGTGTGTACTCATCTGTTTGTGGTTGTAGGCGTCGAGACATAGCTCCTGGTCCCGCCTCTTCACTGGTCGCTACTACAGCCTCTCCCATAGTCGATGAGCTTTATTAAACCTCGTCTTAAAACTATGTATGGTTCCTGCCTCCACTACGTCACTTTCCAAACTATTCCACTTCCTGACAACTCTATGACTGAAGAAATACTTCCTAACATCCCTTTGACTCATCTGAGTCTTCAACTTCCAATTATGACACCTTATTTCTGTGTACCATCTCGGGAACATCCTGTCTCTGTCCCCTTGTCAATTCATCCCAATATTTTATATGTCGTTATCATGTCTCCCCTAACCCTCCTGTCCTCCAGTGTGGGTGTCTGACGGAAGGGTGACACCATCAACGTGTGCCTAGTTCATCGTAACCTTCATTCTGACGCAGTGGAATGTGGCACCACCACAGCTGTTACACTCCCACAACCACACGACGAGACGCGGTATTTTTGAAACACTAGTGATTCATTTTTTTAAAAACCATTGGGCAAAACAGTTGAATATAAATGTTGACTGTACATGTTGCCCACATTATCCATAATAAACAAACTTCCCTCCTTCTCTCACCAATACCTGACCTCACTAGACTTGATCTCGCAGTTTAACCTCATGTGTGACCTGTTATATCAACTTTTAATTAGCCTGACTTGATGCGGCTCGTTTGCCTTATTAGTTGTGTATTTGCTTCTTCAAGTGTACTTGATAAAGCTCAGCCTTGGGCGAAACGTTGTATTAAAAGGATCCTCTGCTACCAGTGTCTTTTTCCCACTTATCGGCATTTACCACTATCTACTTTGTCAATTCTTTTGTGATTTTTGGCTGTCAGTGTTGCTTCTCCTCCTTAGTTTTCAATTTCGTTCCTGGCTATTCAGGAATATAGTTTTTTTTTTTTGTATTCCCAAGAGTTTCATCCCTGTGATAGCTATATAAATCTTAGTTTTCCTGTTACTCTTTCTTCCATATGTTCACAGTTCATGGTGACTCAGGTGGGGAGATTAGCTAGTTATTTTGTTTTACTTCTCTGTGGAGTGTTGGGGCATTACTAGAGCTCTCTCCTGCTGCTGATCCTTCCCATCCGAGATTGCTAGACTGATCCCTATTCCATTCCCTTTCTCTGCCTTCTCCTACACAAGACCATTTCTGCTTCTTTCTTCCTTCATCTTGTTTACTTTGATATAGACTGTTGAATTTACAAAGTCCCCCAGGCTCAGTTTTCTTAACTTAAGTAAATTTTTTTTTCTAGCTTCGTATAATGAATTAGAATTGTTCTTGTCATTCCTTCTACATATCTTTCGACCCAAATTAGAGATCTTATTAGTGTGTGTGTGTGTGTGTGTGTGTGTGTGTGTATGTGAGTGTGTGTGTGTGTATGTGTGTGTGTGTGTGTGTGTGTGTACTCACCTAGTTGTGGTTGCAGGGGTCGATTCATAGCTCCTGGCCCCGCCTCTTCACTGACCGCTACTGGGTCACGCTCCCTGCTCCATGAGCTTTATCATACCTCTCCTTAAAGCTATGTATGGAACCTGCCTCCACTACATCGCTTCCCAAGCTATTCCACTTCCCGACCACTCTATTACTGAAGAAATACTTCCTAACATCCCTGTGATTCATTTGAGTCTTCAACTTCCAACTGTGTCCCCTTGTTATTGTGTCCCATCTCTGGAACATTCTGTCTCTGTCCACCTTGTCTATTCCTCTCAGTATCTTATATGTCGTTATCATGTCCCCCCTATCTCTCCTGTCCTCCAGTGTCGTCAGGTCGATTTTCCTTAACCTCTCCTCGTAGGACATACCCCTTAGCTCCGGGACTAGTCTTGTTGCAAACCTTTGCACTTTCTCTAGCTTCTTTACGTGCTTGGCTAGATGTGGGTTCCAAACTGGTGCTGCATACTCCAGTATGGGCCTAACGTACACAGTGTACAGAGTCCTGAACGATTTTTTATTAAGATGTCGGAATGCTGTTCTTAGGTTAGCTAGGCGCCCATATGCTGCAGCAGTTATTTGGTTGATGTGCGCCTCAGGAGATGTGCCTGGTGTTATACTCACCCCAAGATCTTTTTCCTTGATTGAGGTTTGTAGTCTCTGGCCACCTAGACTGTACTCCGTCTGCGGTCTTCTTTGCCCTTCCCCAATCTTCATGACTTTGCACTTGGTGGGGTTGAAGTCCAGGAGCCAATTGCTGGACCAGGCTTGCAGCCTGTCCAAGCTTGCAACCTGTCCTGTGTGTGTGTGTGCGTGTACTCATGTATAGGTGGTTGGAGAGGTTGCATCTCAGCAACCTCTCCAACCACCTATTGATTAAACCTTGTTTAATGGATTGTTAGTTTGTATTTAAAGGGAAATATTATGCTCATACGCGAGGCACTGCGATGAGCAACCCTCCTCCTGTATTAAGAAATCTGTATATATGGAATTTTGTATAAGACAAGGCATCTAAAAGATATTCTCCCAGGTAAGTGGTTTAGATAGGTTAATGAAGTCATCGGCTTGTGGTCAAAAGTACTGAAGAATTCTTAACAAGACTAAATCTTTCTGGTTCCTTGTCTGGTTCACAGATGAACCAGACACTGAACAGTGATAAAAAATTACCATTTTTTTAATGTTCTAATCCATCAGGATAATAAAAGATTTAAATTTGAAGTATATTGGGAGTCGGCTAATGTGTACTCATACATCCACTATTATTCCATCCATAAGCAAAAATTAAAAGAAGAGTTTCCTTAGTGTTTTTGAGAGTTTTGTGTATTTTTAACCCTGAATTTCTGAACATTGAAATTGGTAAGATTATTGATATTCTTTAAAAATTAAGAAATCTCGAGGTGTTTGTTGAGAAGACGTTACTAGCAGCCAAGACAACATATTACGGGACTAAACCCAGAAAGTCAACCTCTTATGAAAATTGTGAAAGTTTTCCCTTACACTGAGACTGTAGATATTCTGCCTGATACATTGAAAGTGTTTAATATTATTATTGTCCTTAAGAATATGGGGATTGTCAAAAACAATTTAATTAGGAATGCACCAATCACTGTACTGTAGTTGGAGGTGTTTATAAAATTCTTTGCACTTTGTGTAACCAATTCTACGTAGGGAAAATAAGTAAATCGTTTGAAGCTACGCTATCACAATATCAGTATTTAGTCACGATAGCACAAGACACTATAGCATGAGGACACTATAGCATGAGGACACTATAGCATGAGGCATGGGCTATACAAGCTTGATCCTTACCTAGTAGAGTCAGTCATCAGAATCATAGACAAGGGTGTTTCATAAAATATCATTATGGTGAGCGAAAACACATGACGCCTTTGTGTTTTCGCACACCATGAGGCGGACCAAAGTAGCATGGATTCGCCCACTGGCTAGCGCAGTGTTATTATTGATCAATACCACTCGTTCGTGGTTACAATAATATAATATACTGCTTGTTGAGCTAGTACACCAAACAGGGAGTAGAATGAAATTAGCTTAGAGGCGTCCACACCACCGTATGTCCTTGGGTAGAGAGTACAACATCCAGTTCTACTGGATGCGCTGCTCTTAAGGATTGTGTGGTTCAGTGGTCTAAGGCGTCATGTGTTTTCGCTCACCATGAGGCGGGCCAAAGCAGCATGGGTTCGGCTTCTGGCTAGTGTAGTGTTTTATATATATATATATATATATATATATATATATATATATATATATATATATATATATATATATATATATATATATATATATATATATATAATATATATATATAATGTATTTATATATAATATATATATAGGAGGTACCACCTCTAGAACTTGCTGGGGACCCTCATCCTTAGAGAAGACAATAAACGTACCTCAGGGAAAACTCGAGGTTCTCCCCGGAGCTGTTAGAATAATTTCTTCTCCTACCACTCCTATATATATATATATATATATATATATATATATATATATATATATATATATATATATATATATATATATATATATATTGAATGAGTGCTTTATTAATAGGCAGAATACATTGAAAGAAAACATAAAACATGAACATGAATACATTGGTACAATATATCAAAGATTATGAATCTCTTCCAGATCCTCCGAAGCCGGACGTGAGCCCAGTACGCAGCATGCATTTTCCCTCTGGATGGCCACGCTGAGGCGCTAGAACATGAAAGTGGCTGCCCTTGGGTCCCTGGTGGTGACGATGAGTCTGGAACCCAGTTCTTTAAGGAAATGTGTTGCGTTTTTTTTCCCCATGATCCCAAGGTCTCCGATCCCACTGGGACAAATTGATACTGTTGGCTTATGTCCCTGTACTTGCCGATCTTGTACTCCTCCCTGTGGTCAGCAGCTCCTCCCTGTCGCCCAACACTGTGATGGATGTAAGTGTCAGCCAGTGTCGACACACAGGTATAATCCCATGCTAAGAGCTTGCCATTCTTCCAAGGATAGATGGTGATCCCGTCGGGGCGGTTTGCTGGGTTGTGGGCATTGTTGGCTGCTAGTGATCGAGGCTCACTCTCGGCTGGGCATCCAGCTGTAGCAAGGCTTCTCTTTATGATTTCGTTGACTTCATTGTGTCTTGCATGCCAGCCCTTGGTTTTGGAACAGTTAAGACCATGTAGCCCATATTGGTCGGCTTGCGCATCGCCGCAAATACACGTATATTCCGTGTGAATAGAGGCAGCAAGGCGCAGAGCCACTGCAATACGAAGGGTCTTAGTGTCGAGGCGTGTTCCCATGGCCGAAATGGGAACTGTTTGGAGGAAGTCCCCAGAGTGATGTGCACTCACAGCTAGGAGACGGGCAGTCTCCCTGTCTGATGTTACAGCCCTAAGCATATTGACAAGTATCTTTTCAGTGATGGGGGCGTCCCAGCTTGACTGTTTGTAGGCCAGTTCTTCACTAGGTTTTGGTGTTGAAGCAGCAAGAGTCTCCCATTCAGTGATGGCACTGGTGTAGCTAGGGTCCTGTATTCCTGCTGAATCACTGAGGTTATCTGGAAGAATTTGTTTTATTAGCTCATTTGATGCTATGGAAGAGGATAAGAAAGCAGCTAGGGCAATCTGGGAGGATTTGTGTACTCCCAGCCCCCCAAGCCTTACTGGAAGTGAGGCTTGCATCCACTGTCCATCTTCGAGGGAAAGATTCAATACACACTCTAGCATGGTCTTGAGGAGAGAGTCATATTCCTTGAGTTTCGGACTGCTGAAGGCTGGGGAGCATCTCAGGAAGGAGGTAAGTTTTGGGATTGACAGACACCTGGTGAGTAGGTAGAAGGCATCATGTGTATCGATGTCTTTCATCCTGCCTTCCATCGTCCTGAGGTCTGAGATTTTGTTTTCCATGACCAGATCGATGGCATTGGGCACAAGAGGAGCACCAAGGAGAGTGCTGTTGGCTGGATCAATGGCTCGTGCTCCTGGTAAAACAGCCCTAATGTTCTGGATCATCTGTGGATTGGTGGAAACTATTTCACATTTGGTGGGGTTAAAAGATAGGCCCAGGCTCTCTACCATATCTTTAATTTTCATGATGTCTCCTAGGAGAGATTCTGTAGTGCCAGCTAGGGTGCCATCATCCAAGAACCAGATATTGAGCTCACTGGACAGCGCTTCTGTGACTTCCTTGATGACTAGATGCTATATATATGTGTGTGTGTGTGTGTGTGTATGTATATGTTGTGCAAGCTAAGCAGAACTGGAAAGTTAGGCCTATTTGACAAGTGTGTTCTTTGCCAAATTAGGAGACTGAAAATTTGTTTTTGCCATAAATCAACGAAAGTCAGTCTGATCATAACGAAAAAAATATCATTGATTTTATGTAATGTTAAATAAATTTAAACTAACCTATGCAATAAATAGCAGAATTTAGGTTAAAAAAATGCGTTAGTTTGTTAGGTTGGATGAGGTTTCTAAGTTAGATTTGATCTAAAAAACAAAACATTACATATCATTGGCATTGAAAAAAATATCTATCAATCTGTAAATATTTTTTGGAAAAGTCTAATTTTATTTAATGGCGTTCTGTCTATTTGGCTAAGTAGGCACGACATATATGTATATTATATATATGAAACTAGGGAATGTAAAAACTAGCAGTATAGCTCTGCAGTATAGCTGGATCTGAAAATTTTCAGAGGCAATTAGGCAGTGTGGTCAGTACTCATGTATAAGAGGCAGGCACAGTGTCACCCACACAGTCGAGGCAGGATCCGGTAATAGCTTTAAGAACAGGTGCGGTAAGGTTCTTGGACTCGGGAGATTGTGGCGACCAGCGAAGAGGCAGGGCCAGGAGCTCTGACTCGACCCCTGTAATCAAATGTAAATGAGTACATAAAGATGAATACACCCCACACCCTATTAGCAGGAGGGTGCCAGTAGTTATCAGACAGCACAACGTATAGAACAGGAATTACGACTTAACGTTCAAAACCCAAAGTAAATTAATGTCCATGTAATCTAGTGTAAAGAGGGCAATGAATTTAGTAGCAAGTAATTCACTTATGATACTAGTGTTTGTAAAGGTTAGAATAACATCGAAGAGGAATACACCGCTTGAATCAGACTCCATTTAACTTGTCGAATTATGTATTATTTAACGACTTGATCCCGTAGTTGTTAATCTTACGAAACTGTTAAAATAATCCATGTATTTTTACATAAATGTTCCCTACTGAATCCTTAACAACATAAGCAGCCCAACAAACCAAGATAATAGCACATAAAATTAAGTTTTAAAATGATATTACAAAATGTATTTCAAAATCGACATCTGAAGTTTATAGTTCATTGCTGCTTTACTGCATCCTTCATACAATATATATATCCTTCACACAACATAAATACCTTAAAGCAATATAAATTTATTTCGAACATTATTAACATACACCTTAAATTCCTTCACGCATTATAAATATATTTCATGCAAAATAAGCATCCTTTGTACTTTATATACATACTTCAAGCATTATAAACATCTTTCAGGCAATATAAACCTCTTTCATTAAGTGGAAGCATCTATAATAAAAACAGTATTTACTTCTGCTTTTCATATTTACATTTTTTAGGAAGAATTAATATATTTTCGTTCGTTTTCCTAGTTTCAACTTCTTTAAAGTTGATAATAATGTGTCGATCATACATTATTCCCCCAACAAACTTAGTAAAGATAGAATTCACTGACTCTTCATCTCCCCAACCCCCGGGGTTGTATGAACCACCAGCGAGTGACAACCTCAGTGGTGAGATCAAACAAACGAGAAAATCCAGTTCGTTACCTTGGCAGACGAAACGACAAAGTCAATTATATTCCCGTGATCCTTGATCCTTACATCATCTTTTACCCCTGCTCATACCCCTGCTCATACCCCTGCTCATTGCTACACTACTGTTGATTTTTACACCCTTCACGATTCTGAATACCATACAGTGAAAATGGGTTTCTGTATCTTAGCCGACTGTTGTGGGTCACAGCCTGAGGAGACACTGCTATGCATTTCTCTAATATTTCTGGAAGACACATTTAGTACCAAATACTAATGAGTAAGTATCTAATGTATTTAATAGTGTAATAATGATTTTGACAGTGCATTTAATGACGTTAATAAAATAGGGTGATCGTCCAGTAAGGATTTGGTCCAAACTTCCTCACGCTTAGATGAAAGTTTATTCATGGTATAAGACTTATCCCGAGGTGAGTGCTCACCTCGGCTTCATGTTCCCCATTCCTTCTAAAATCTACGCAGTACAACAAATGAATAAGCTTATACTGCAGATATCGTAAAAGCGAATTTCATCAAATATTTTGAATACTTACTTTTTCAAAGGCTGAGAGTAAGATGGGAGGAGGAAAAGGGATTAGATGTTGTGAGTTCCTGACATGAAAATGGATTATTATTTATTTCACTTTGATCAGTTGCTTGGATGCAAACATTAGTACATTCGTAATTGAAGGAGAGGTTCCATAGTCCCTGAGTTCTCCTGTTTGTTGTCATAATACTGAATATCAGCTTCATCTAAGCAATCTTTTTCTATACCAGTTTCTAACCTGTTTCAAGGCAGTGAATGACACAGGAATGTTTGCAATATTTTGCCGCATGTTTTATTACTGCCATCACAGAACGAGCAGACACCTCCATGCGATATTTCTATTTCTGCGGTTTGATGCGATGGTGATTTGTTCAATTGATTTTATTCTCTGATAAGAGATTCCATTGCTTCTTGATAGTGGTTGCAGTGTCGGAAGGATGATCCAGTTGTCAGGCTCAATGCATTCACTGGAAACACTGGAGATTTTTCTCAGTGTATTGCTTGATCGAATGACGCAGAAACCTCAGTTTAATAAATGTTTTAGTGTATATTGGGAGTCTTCCAAGAGGAAAATATAAAGACGCCGCATTAGGTTTTGCTGTTGAGGTTCGAGGGCACTATATATATATATATATATATATATATATATATATATATATATATATATATATATATATATATATATATATATATTTTAGGTAGTAGGTTGGTAGACAGCAACCACCCAGGGAGGTACTACCGTCCTGCCAGGTGACTGTGAAACAGAAACCTGAAACTGTTTTACATGATGGTAGGATTGCTGGTGTCTTTTTTCTGTCTCATAAACATGCAAGATTTCAGGCATGTCTTGTTACTTCTACTTACACTTTAGGTCACACTACACTGGCATACACATGCATATATATACATACACACTTCTAGGTTTTTCTTCTTTTTCTTAATAGCTCTTGTTCTTTTTATTTTCTCTATTGTCCATGGGGAAGTGGAAAAGAATCTTTCCTCCGTAAGCCATGCGTGTCGTATGAGGCGACTAAGATGCCGGGAGCAATGGGCTAGTAACCCCTTCTCCTGTACAAATCTACTAAAAACGAGAAGAAGAAAAACTTTATAAAACTGGGTTGTCTGAATGTGCGTGGATGTAGTGCGAATGATAAGAAAGAGATGATTGCCGATGTTATGAATGAAAAGAAGTTGGATGTCCTGGCCTAAGCGAAACAAAGCTGAAGGGGTAGGCGAGTTTCAGTGGGGAGAAATAAATGGGATTAAGTCAGGAGTATCTGAGAGAGTTAGAGCTAAGGAAGGGGTAGCAATAATGTTGAAGGATCAGTTATGGAAGGAAAAAAGGGAATATGAATGTGTAAATTCAAGGATTATGTGGATTAAAATAAGGGTCGGATACGAAAAGTGGGTCATAATAAGCGTGTATGCACCTGGAGAAGAGAGGGGTGTAGAGGAGAGAGAGATTTTGGGAGATGTTAAGCGAATGTATAGGAACTTTTGAACCAAATGGAAGTAATTGTGGTAGGGGACCTAAATGCTAAAGTGGGAGAAACATGCAGAGAGGGTGTAGTAGGTAAGTTTGGGGTGCCAGGTGTAAATGATAATGGGAGCCCTTTGATTGAACTTTGTATAGAAAGGGTTTAGTTATAGGTAATACATATTTTAAGAAAAAGAGTATAAATAAGTATACAAGATATGATGTAGGGCGTAATGACAGTAGTTTGTTGGACTATGTATTGGTAGATAAAAGACTGTTGAGTAGACTTCAGGATGTACATGTTTATAGAGGGCCACAGATATATCAGATCACTTTTTAGTTATAGCTACAGTGGGAGTAAAAGGTAGATGGGATACAAGGAAAATAGAATCAGTAAGTAAAAGAAAGGTGAAGGTTTATAAACTAAAGGAGGCAGTTAGGGTAAGATATAAACAACTATTGGCAATGGGGTCGAAAATGTATGGGGTAGATTTAAAAATGTAGTGTTAGAGTGTTCAGCAGAAGCTTGTGGTTACAGGCGAGTGGGTGCGGGAGGGAAGAGGAGCGATTGGTGGAATGATGATGTAAAGAGAGTAGTAAGGGAGAAAAACTTAGCATATGAGAGGTTTTACAAAGTAGAAGTGATGCAAGGAGGGAAGAGTATATGGAGAGAAAAGAGAGGTTAAAGAGTGGTGAAGCAATGTAAAAGAGAGCAGATGAGAGAGTGGGTGAGATGTTATCAGCAAATTTTGTTGAAAATAAGAAAAAGTTTTGGAATGAGATTAATAAGTTGAGGAAGCCTAAAGAACAAATGGATTTGACAGTTAAAAATAGGAGAGGAGAGTTATTAAATGGAGTTAGAGGTATCGGAAGATGGAGAGAATATTTTGAGGATTTGTTAAATGTTGATGAAGACAGGGAAGCTGTGATTTCGTGTGTAGGGCAGGAGGAATAACATCTTGTAGGAGTGTGGAAGAGCCAGTTGTGGGTGTAGGGAAAGTTCGTGAGGCAGTGGGTAGAATGAAAGGGGGTAAGGCAGCTGGGATTGATAAGATAAAGATAGAAATGTTAAAAGCAGGTGGGGATATAATTTTGGAGTGGTTGGTGCTATTATTTAATAAATGTATGGAAGAGGGTAAGGTACCTAGGGATTGGCAGAGAGCGTGTATTGTTCCTTTGTATAAAGGCAAAGGGGACAAAAGAGAGTGCAAAAATTATAGGGAATAAGTCTGTTAGTGTACCTGGTAAAGTGTATGGTAGAGTTATTATTGAAAGAATTAAGAGTAAAACAGAAAGCAGGATAGCAGATGAACAAGGGGCTTTAGGAAGGTAGGGGTGTGTAGACCAAGTGTTTACAGTGAAACATATAGGTGAACAGTATTTGGATAAGGGTAAAGATGTTTTTGTGGCATTTATGGATTTGGAAAAGGCGTATGATAGGGTAGATAGGGGGCAATGTGGCAGATGTTGCAGGTGTATGGAATAGGAGGAAGGTTACTGAAAGCAGTGAAGAGTTTTTATGAGGATAGTGAGGCTCAGGTTAGAGTGTGTAGGAGGGAAGGGGACTATTTCCCAGTAAAAGTGGGCCTTAGACAAGGATGTGTGATGTCACCGTGGTTGTTCAATATATTTATAGATGGGGTTGTAAGAGAGTGAATGCGAGGGTCTTGGCAAGAGGTGTTGGGCTAAAAGATAAAGCAAATACAAAGTGGGAGTTGTCACAGTTGCTTTTGCTGATGACACTGTGCTTTGGGAGATTCTGAAGAGAAGTTGCAGAGGTTGGTGGATGAATTTGGTAGGGTGTGTAAAAGAAGAAAATTGAAAATGAATATAGGAAAGAGTAAGGTGATGAGGATAACAAAAAGATTAGGTGACGAAAGATTGGATATCAGATTGGAGGAGAGAGTATGGAGGAGGTGAATGTATTCAGATATTTGGGAGTGGACATGTCGGCGGATGGGTCTATGAAGGATGAGGTGAATCATAGAAGTGATGAGGGAAAAGGGGAGTGGAGCACTTCGGAGTCTGTGGAGACAAAGAACCTTGTCCATGGAAGTAAAGAGGGAATGTATGAAGTATAGTTATACCAACGCTCTTATATGGGTGTGAAGCATGGGTGATGAATGTTGCAACGAGGAGAAGGCTGGAGGCAGTGGAGATGTCATGTCTGAGGTCAATGTGTGGTGTGAATATAATGCAGAGAATTCGGAGTTTGGAAATTAGGAGGAGGTGCGGGATTACCAAAACGATTGTCCAGAGAGCTGAGGAGGGGTTGTTGAGGTGGTTTGGACATGTAGAGAGAATGGAACGAGACAGAGTGACTTCGAGTGTATAAATCTGTAGTGGAGGAAGGCGGGGTAGGGGTCGGCCTAGGAAAGGTTGGAGGGAGGGGTAAAGGAAGTTTTGTGTGCGAGGGCTTGGACTTCCAGCAAGCATGTGTGAGCGTATTTGATAGGAGTGAATGGAGGCATATGGTTTTTAATACTTGACGTGCTGTTGGAGTGTGAGCAAAGTAACATTTATGAAGGGATTCAGGGAAACCGGCAGGCCGGACTTGAGTTCTGGAGATGGGAAGTACAGTGCCGGCACTCTGAAGGAGGGGTGTTAATGTTGCAGTTTTATAACTGTAGTGTAAAGCACCCTTCTGGCAAGACAGTGATGGAGTGAATGATGATGAAAGTTTTCTTTCGGGCCACCCTGCCTTGGTGGGAATCGGCCGATGTGTTAATAAAAAATATATATATATATATATATATATATATATATATATATATATATATATATATATATATATATATATATATATAAACACTGATCTCTGGCCGACGGAGACTCGAACCTACGAACCTCATGACAAGGTACGCAGTGCTTTACCGACCGTACCACACTGGTCCAATACCTTGGCATCCCGCTTTCGCTAGACGTTATTCCAAGGCAGCCAGCTTTCAGGCAGGAAGGCTTACAGCTTTTCATCTCATCCCCTGCATGCATCGACACAACTAGAGATTTTACAATGCTAGGAATTCGCAAGAGCAGGCGAAATATTCACAAACACTGATCTCTGGCCGACGGAGCTCGAACCTACGAACCTCATGACAAGTACGCAGTGCTTTACCGACCGTACCACACTGGTCCAATACCTTGGCATCCAGCTTTCGCTAGACGTTATTCCAAGGCAGCCAGCTTTCAGGCAGGAAGGCTTACAGCTTTTCATCTCATCCCCTGCATGCATCGACACAACTAGAGATTTTTACAATGCTAGGAATTCGCAAGAGCAGGCGAAATATTCACAAACACTGATCTCTGGCCGACGGAGACTCGAACCTACGAACCTCATGACAAGGTACGCAGTGCTTTACCGACCGTACCACACTGGTCGAATACCTAATTGTTAGACCAATTATTAGCTCTATAGGTTCAGTTTCTTATAAACTTTCTAAATGGCTTGTTGATATTTTGAGCCCAATTGTTGGAAAAATTTCTAATTTTAATGTTAAAAACAACTTAGATTTAGTTGATAAATTAAGCACCTTGACTGATTTAAATGATTTCAATATGGTTAGTTTTGATGTTACCTCCTTGTTCACAAAAGTTCCAGTTGATGATTTACTAAGGTTCTTATCTGAAGAACTGGTTAATTATGATTTACCATTGCCATTTCCTACTATCATTAAACTTATTAAACTTTGTATTGTTGATGCAAAATTTGTATTTAATGATGAGTTTTACACTCAGAAGTTTGGTATGGCAATGGGGAATCCTCTTTCACCTGTTCTTAGTAACTTATATATGGAATTTTTCGAAACAAGATTGCTTAACACTATCCTTCCCAATAGAGCTAAGTGGTATAGATATGTTGATGATATTTTGTGCCTTATGCCTAAGAATGTAGACATAAACCATTTCCTTGTTAAATTAAATAGCTTAGCTCATTCTATAAATTTTACTGTTGAATTTGAAGTAAATAACTCATTGCCTTTCCTAGATGTTTTTATTATTAAGGGTAACATTGATTTTAAATTTAAAATTTACAGAAAACCTACAAATAATTGTTCCTATGTACACTATTACTCTTCACATCAAGATAGAGTTAAAGTGTCGGTTTTTTCTTCAATGTTTTTGAGAGCTTTACGTATTTGTAGTCCAGAGTTCATAGATGAAGAAATCTCTAAAATTTATGAAATAGCTAATGATTTAAAATACCCAAGAAACATAATTGATAAATCTTTTAAAATAGCTAGAATACTTTTTACAATCCAAAAGGGACAACAACCTTATTCAACCAAAAATATGTTGGTTCTCCCTTACCATGAAAACTTGGTTGATATGCCTTCCTTTCTTAAGAATTTTAATATCAAAGTTGTATTTAAAAATCTTGATACAGTAAAAGACTTTTGATAAAAAATTCCCCCAAAATGCTGACGGATGTGTCTATAAGATTCCCTGTAAAATATGCGATAAAGTTTATTATGGTCAAACTGGTAAAAGTCTTGAACTAAGATTAAAACAACATAAATATAGCATAAGAACTGGACAAGATTCTAATGCTCTATTTATTCATGTGAGATTTTAACCATCCTATTGATTTTCAAAATGCTGAGAAGGTTGTATCAAGCAAGTCCATGGTTGAGAGAAATATAATAGAATCATGTTTCATTAAAAGCAGTTTTGAAAATAATATGAATATTTCTTTTGGTTTATATAAATTGGATTCATTTATAATTAATAAAATTTGGGAAGAATTTAATAATAAATTGGACTAATCTTAATTCTTGGGAAGAGTTTCAGGTCCTTTCTTTTTTTTTTTTTTTTTCATCTTCACAGAGTCGTGCGATGTTACGCTACTGTGAGGTGTAGTCTTTGTTAGTGTGATGTGACTGTGAGGTGTAGTCTGGCCCCTTATATAAGCCCTTCTTGTCATGTTTCCTGTTATAGTTCCTTGATAATGTGAGTAGTCACGAAAGCGCTTGGAATTCTTCTATTTTTCATAGTGGTTTTCTTGCATATTTTGATATCACCTGTTTACTGTGATCTTTTGCATATTATATATATATATATATATATATATATATATATATATATATATATATATATATATATATATATATATATATATATATATAGAGAGAGAGAGAGAGAGAGAGAGTGTTTGTTTCTTCTTTTCTTTCAGGCTAATCTGAATAGATAAAAACACCATTATTCATTCATTTTAAAACCGCATATAACATTTCTTTGGTTACAAGTATTCTAACGGCAGCTCAGTAAAATGAACGCGTTATTAATGTGGAGACATTAATAACTCATAAACACTTTACCGAAAACCAAACCGTTTATTGAGCTCCGGTACCTTTAGAATTTTCTCCCGTAGAGGTGGCTATAGAGCGACTCCCAGAAATTAAAATTGTAGCGGGTCAAAATGAAGTTCGAAAATCTGTTTAATGGACATTAGAAAATAAGATAGATTATTCTTAGGATACTT